>WOGR01001888.1:0-18674 GCA_015342045.1 Leptinotarsa lineolata | reverse complement strand
TAAAATAGATTAAGATCATGTAGTTACCGAAATTCGATAAAATACACTCGAAAACAATGCAAAACGTAATGAAATGTAAAATACGGAAGAGAACTATGGATGTTGACGAAGTAGAGGTTCAAAATGTTCACTGCGAACGTCTTAGCAAATAAAACTGTCTTCTAACATTTTTTAACATATCAGGTGTGACCGACCTAATAGCAAGCGTTATTCGTTTTTTAAGTCATTCAAATCCGCAGGTTTAGTTTTGTACACAATGCTCTTTACATATCCCCATAAAAAATATCTAATGATGAAAGATCAAGTGATCGCGCTGGCCATTCAATCGATCCTCGCCTTCCTATCCACCGATTGGGAAAATTACCGAGGTATTGCCGGACATTACCTTGGTAATGTGGTGGTGCTCCATCCTGGTGAAACCATATCGTATTCACTGGAACTTAAGCGGTTTCCTGGATCAGGATATAAATTTGCTAAACTTGGAATGACATCATTTTGAAGTAGTGCCGAATAATTATCGCCATTCAAGTTGCCCTCAATGAAAAAGGGACAAATGATATGGTTTCCTACAATCCCTGCCCAAACATTACCTTTTGAGGGTATTGCGTGTGTTATTCTCATCCAGTGAGGTACTTCCGTTGACCAGTAGCGACAATTTTGCCGATTACCATGACCGTTCAGATAAATAGAACCCTCATCAGAAAACATAACGTCTAATTGGATGATATTGTTATTCAATATGTCTGTCATTTGCTCACAAAAATAAGTTCTTTTATCAAAATTGTCTTCCATGAGCTCCTTAGTAGCTATTATTTTCTAGGGATGCATTTTATTTTCTTTCAATATGATTACTATCAATGAATGGCCAACATTGAATGAAGTGGATGCCTGTTTACTCGATGTTTTTGGGTTTTCCTCAAACTCAAGCATCACATCTAATTTGAGTTCATCCCTCATTGTATTGGCAGCTGCTTTTTTCATCTGCCCCATATGACCAAACTTGCGAAACTGCTTCTCTATTTTGCGTATTGTTCCTTGAGATATGGGCGGTAACTTAGTATATTTCACATGAAATAGGCGAGCTACTTCTTGTTGTGTTCGGGCTTTATCTCCGTAACCAATCATTTGTAAAACTGTTATTTTGTGCATTTCCGTTAATCTAACCATTTGTCAGACTTGAAGGTAACCAACTTTAAACTTGAATTAAAATACTGACATCTAATATTGTAACATACAAAACAATTTGACAAGGCTTTTTAAACTAACGTTGCCAAGGAAATCATTTGCAGTTTTTTAAAGAAAACCATCTAAAAAGAACATTGCTATGGTTTTTGCTTACTTTTACATGTGTATATACTTATTGCAGGACATAGTAAAAATATTTGCCATTTCCCTCAGATATTTACGTATATACAGGACGTTTTTTAGCTGATCCTACTATTGCTATCTCGAAAATGATAAAACCTACAAGGTCGGTTGAATTGACCTAGAATAATCTTTTCTCAGCTAAAGAATATCAGTGCTTGTTTTTGAAATATTCGAATTTCTATTTTTGGCTTTACCTCCTCCATTTTGAATGATATAAAAAAAGGCAGAGGAACTTTCAATAATGTTTCATATTTGTTATAATCTGATACACACCAATTTGCAACGCAATGTTTCGTTCATCATATTTCATCATCAACATTCTTTTTTGAAATACGGACCTCTAGTTTTTCCATCGATTATTGTCGCCACTATAATAAATTCAGCTATGTATTACGATACATTTGTTTTCCGACATTTGTCTTCCAAAAAATAACGTCAATGTTTGTGTAGTCTCAAAAATATACAAACCCATATCTCAGAACTCAAAAATACATCAATTCTACACATTTTTTAAAATTTGCAAGTAGAGGGAACACCCATGCAATATAATTTTTATGGAACATAAATGTTTGTTTGCGATATTTTCTGGCAAATGAAAATAGTGGAGAAAAAATTTATAAGAGTACTGAAATGAATTGATTTGTTTAACGTCAGCCTTGCATTTAGAGAAAACGTATAACTGTCAAGTTTGCAAATTGCAAATCAATAAAGATAAGATGAATTTCATGAAATCACATTTTCATTTTCTTTGATGTGCATAACGCACTGGGGTATGAAAGCTGAAGAAAATATTTTTATACACCATTTATTCAGTTTATTTGCCATATGATTGATATTATTTGTCCACTTGAGTTGCGTGCCCATGTCCATGATGCCCATGGGCATGGATGCCCATGAGTTTGACGTTTTCATGCTGGCCCCGATTCATAAGAATCGAGTTATTCCTTTCATCGTATTTACTTAATAATAATTTGCCGAAAACCAGTCAAGAAGTTGCTCAACTGTTTTTCAGTTATGAGTGGTAAATCTAAGCGATCTTGATATACATTTCAAATCATTGTGCCGCTGCATATACTCGTAATGTAACTGGAATATTTCCCGAATATTTTGAAAAGAAAACTAGGTTCCAGAATGGATATCTGTGGCAATCGTTATCTTAAACCCCCCCAATGTTCACCTGGGGCTCCATCCTTGAGCTATGACTATTTTTTTCGCTAAGAAGTGTTGTCAAAGTGATATAATTTGACATTCTAGGGTATATGTTGATCACTGTGCCTAGTTGAATATGATGACAGTTTCTAAGGTAGATAGCTTTCCATGATTCGAGAATGATGTCCCTGAAGGTGAAACAACTTTTTGTTATTATACAATAGTAAAGGAGGCAATCATTGTAGTGTCAGGCCTCCAAGTTCATGAAGCTCATGACTTAAGAGCTGTTTTTCTTCCAAGTATGACATTATACAACACAAGATGAATTTTTATTTTGTACAGATATGAAATATTCAGTTCTTACCTCGATAGTTTATTTTTGGGTTTTTCTGTAAAAACTGTTGTTTCTTGAGCCTCACTCTAGCCTTTCTAACAACTATTTTCAAATTCAGATTCGTCACCAACTATTGTCAACGTCGTTGAAAAAGATTCTGAAATCACTAGAAAGTTTGGCCTGAATGAAAACGTGAAAAATATTTATCATAGCCAGATAAGGTCTAAACAAATATTTTGGTAGATTTATTGGTTTTATGAATAATTTTCAGTGAATATGAATAATTTCGTCCGGTCAAATATTGAAATACTTATGAATAATAGCAGCTTGAATCAATTGAAAGGGGAGAGATTGATTTTTGGGAAAGGAAGGTTTTGGCTTTCTACTTCTTCATTTTCATTAAAAAAATGTTGGAATTATACAAAAAGATCAATTAATTTCAGAATAAACTCTTTACAAAGATGAGTAGATCATGCAAAGAAGCAACTTTCAGATAGGAACTGGGTCAAAAAGCCTTCTCGCTTTGTGTTTCGATAAGTTTTTCTTTTATTGAGAACATAGTCGCATCCACCTGAAACGTGATAAGCGACACATCAATACAATACTAATAATAATAAATACTAAAACAGTAAATGTGTACACATATTCAAATTTTATTCAATAAGTCTATGTCTTTAAGGTAACCAAACAGATTTCTTGAGGGGAATTCTGTTCCAGGAGAACTCTGATGTCATTTGAGAACTGATGATTAGATCGTTGAACATTAGGGAATTTAATTAAAATGTAGTATATACTCTGAACTGCATCACAATCATCACATCTAGGTGGATCACTATTCGTTAGAAGGTAAGGGTGTGTAAATCTTGTGTGACCAAGACGGAGGCGCGTGAGAGTTACTTGTGCTTTTCTGTTCTCACAAATTGGTTGCCAACCCAAAATATTGTTTTTAATGTGACGCAATTTTGATCGCGAATTCAACCACTCTTGATTCCTCAAACATGACAATTTATTTTTGAAAAAGACTTTCAAATCACTCGGTACACTACGAAATACTACTTCTGATTCTGCACTTACTATCGCGTTTCGCGCACATTGGTTTGATTTTTCATTTCCGTCTATCCCGATGTGAGAAGGCATCCACATAATGCTGATCTTCAGGCAGTTCTTTGCTTCTACCAGTTCTGATTTCATCATTTTGGCAATAGGATTAATAGGATAAATTTGCTGTGATATTTCTACTGAACTGAAGGAGTCTGTGAGGATTAGGCCTAACGGAGAATTAGAGGAATTAATGTACTGGATTGCCTTGTATAATGCATAAAGTTCTACGGAAAAGACGGTAGTGTCAGAGGAAAGTTAATATTTGAAATCATCGTTAGGAGTAACCACCGATACACCAACACCATTGTCAGTTTTTGAGGCATCGGTATATACTTTCATGAAATTATGGTAACGCTGATTTAAAATTGAGGCTAAGGTAGTTCTGATAAATCATAGTAAGGTTTGTATCATGTTTATTATAGCGATGTAAATCAGTGTTAATTTCAGGAATTGTTATAGTCCAAGGAGGCGGATGGTCGAGATCTAACGGATAGACCTCCGGGAATTCAATGTTTAGGTGCTGAAGATACGTTCGAATTCTTTCATAGTATGGCTTAGATGTGCGTGTCTTCTTATCGAAATAGTGCAAGTATATTGGTAAATGTATTGTACAAAGGCTTATTTTTATTTGCTGCTATGGATGTGGCATGTGATAAGGTTCGTCGCTGTTGCAAGGCGGGTTCACCAGTTTCAGAATAAATACTATCTATAGTAGTGCGAAAAGCACTCAAAGCGATTCTGAGAGCAGTATTATGAATAGTGTCAAGCAGTCTCAAGGTTGATTTTGAGGCAGATGCATACGCAATGGAACCATTATCAATTTTTGATCAAATTAACGTTCTGTACGTAGTAAGTAGCATAGCCTAATCAGCTCCCCAGTTTCTATTAGCTAACGTTTTAAGTAGGTTCAGTCTTTTATTACAGGAAAGTATAAGTTGTTTGATATCCTCTTTCCAAGATAGTTTTGGGTCGAACCACATTCCTAAAAATCTAACAGACGATTTGAAAATTACCCTTTCATTGTATAGTTTTAACGAGGGAGCTTCTATGGACGAGAATTTGGAAAACACCATACCATTAGTTTTTTTAACTGAGAATTTAAAGCCTGTTGTGGAGGACCAGTGTTCTAAGATGGTTTTCATCTGAGTTATGTCTTTGCCTTTAGTGTAGATTACCGAATCGTCAGCATATTAACGAGCCTTTAGAGGTTTCATTAAAGTTTTAATAATAATTTAATTTTTTTAGTAGATATTTGTAGCTCCGAATAAAGATTTCTGTATTCGTGATTTTAAAATTCATAAAATTGACATACCACAAATGAAAAATTGAGAATATAAATCTTGTCCTCTTACCAATTGCAGAATTATTCCCATAAAATAAATAGCTGGTACCAAAAAGGGTGTGACTCTCAACAAACTACTATTATAAACAGACCAATCATGTGTGTTAAGGTACCACACACAGTAAACCAAAGAAATGACAAAGGCAACGGCTGCTTTTAAATTAAAATGCAATGCATCCTGAAACATGCTCAATAGACTTCCTTCGTAACGAGATATCAAATGGGAGCACTCTTCAGTCATTAGTATGATTCTATGAATTAGTTCGAGAAACATACGGAACAGCAGACATGACATATACAGACCTGAAAAAATTGTGCTTTCCAATACAGAAAATTTTATATTTTCAAACTTACATAGAATTCCTGCTAACCCTTCTCCATTTATAAATAAATCAACTGTAAAACAAGAATGAATATATGTTCAATAGGTATAAATATGTAATAAATCAGTTCATTCTAAAGGATAGTTCTTACACTAAACTTTTACTTCAAGTTGTACAAAAAACATGTCATTATGTACTGTCATGGATGACATATGTAGATTCAACTCATTCGTGATAAGGTCGTAATTTTATGAATGGATTGAGTGCATTATGTTTGTAATGTTATCCTGAAGAGGCAATAAGACAAGTGTATTACTACGAAGCATCGATGTCCACCATTGAGGATGACAATGTTCCATGTAATTGAAATTTTTCCTCTTTCATTATTAAATTGTGTAGCAATTCTGTGAATGATACAATTCTATAATGGATGTTTAGGGTACAACTTGTATAGGAAAAAGTGTTTTTTGTGTAATTGAATGTTACATAAAAGTATTTGTTTCAAAAGAATTTTTTCTTTCATGTAATTCAATGTTTATATGAAAGTAGCTGTTTCAGAAGGCCTTTTTCTTCCATTCTGTGTTTGAAAGTTACTTCTTTGAATGATCTACACATCTATGTTTAGAGTTACTTCTTTTAAAAATGATTGCTTCCTTCCTTTCTTTGGAAGATTCCCACATTTTTTTGTATCAAGATGGAGTAGTAGAAAGTCAAAAACTTTCCCAAAAAATGAATCACTCCTAAAAAATATAACCCCTTCAATTTAAATTATTTGAAAGTAGTTGTTTCAAAAGGGTTTTTTTTCTAGTTTGTGTCTGAAAGTTACTTTTCATGTTCTACACATCTTTGTGAAGAATTCATTGTAAAAGTTTGTTGTATTACACTTCATTGATTACTTGAAATGTCAATTACAACAAACTAAATGAAGCAAAGTTTAATTAACTATGTTTATCTTCAACATTATTTATATGTTTATGATCTGAATCACGTGTCATTGGCATCAGAAAGAAAATATGTGTGATAGTACAAGAAAACCAACTAATACTATTTTTCAAATGAAAAATAAATCCACTCATCGAGACATATAAAAAACTAACTAAAAAATAAAAATCCCTTGAAGGTGACTAACTAAAAATAATATACCTACAATGTTATGCTCGATGAAACTTTCCCCAAGAATTAAATTATTTTTTTGGGGGATTCTGTTCCATTTATTACTACTAAAAACTTATAACTGGTAAACAAGAATTCTTTCGATACGAAAACTTTTTACAATTCATAAAATAGTTAATGGACTAACTGATTTTAAAAACATTCTCTGCAACTGAACAAAACTGTAAATTCTTCTATGTCCACATTCCGCAGATCAAATTAGCATCGTCAGCATAAAAAATAAATTTCAAATAAATGGTCTAATTCATTTACAATACTTACGAATGAAAAGTAAAATAATAAGCAAAATAATTAGTATGATGGCCAATGGACCCCTTTCTTTTGGAATAGTTTTTGGAAAATAATATTTGTTATCTCGCTGACTCACACATAACTGAAAGGAAATATAAAGCTTTGTATCATGTATTTCTCACTTTTATGAATAAATACTTACAGACTTGAAGTTAACCATTTTTGGCGAATTATTTTACATTGATCAATGTGTACAAAGAGAATAACTCAAACACTTCAACTAAGATAATTTTATTGATAAACAATAAATTGGTTATCTGATGGTCGTTTATCCAAAATGCAATACCGATTAGTGATAGTATATCAGAAAGATGAAACCGCTCAACGCTCGGTACAACTACCTGAATAACTTGACCTTGACATAGAAAATTGATAACCAAAACAAAGAGACCAAAACATAAGCCAGAAATGAATGAGGAACAAAACCAAGTGATAAGCCGGCCGCTAGTTAGCCGATAAGTCTATCTCTTTTCTCGTCTCTCACCAGTTTGTACCCAAAACCTACCACCCACTGTGAAATGTACAAGGCAGAACTTACGAGAGTTCAACTTTTTATAACATGGATAAAAAAGTTTTGGATAATGGTCCTTACAGAATCAAGAGTTATAAGAGATGAGAGTTTCACTGAATTTGACTTCAATTTTGAGAATTTAATGAATTTTGCTAGTGGGATGGTGGATATGTGTTTTTATCTCTCTCTCTCTTTATTTTGTATGAGCATGGCTTATTTGGCCAATCTGTATTTTTAAACTACATTCTTCGTAGATATGAGATATGATAGTTATGGGTTATAACTTTGTATAGTCTATATATAAAGGTTATAAGCATCTTTTTCATGAGTACAGAACACAGTACAAAATGTTCTGTGTTCATCAGTGATTGGACTGGCTTACTGTTACGTAACTTTCATATCTACATTACCTATTGGCAACTACGTCACATGTGTAATATATTTGGATCAATAGATAGTCTTCACTTTGGAAATTATATTAAGGATGACATTCATTTGACATTACATTAAAACTTCTTATTATACAGCATGTATACATATGTTTCAACATAACATTCCGTACTTTTATAGAAAGAAAAAATATAGAGTTAACCTGACTATTTTATGCGCCAAGCTTGGTAGACAACCTTAATATCGAGTAACTCACATTGTTACAAGATGAAGCAAATGAAATGAGAGGGTGGTTTTGGGACTAATCAACGTTATTCAAGTTTTTAACATGCCACAAAGAAAAAAAAGTCAGTTATCCCCTCAGATTAAAAAAAAGGTACTCCTAAAGTCACGAAAAACTATGAAGAATTGTAAAAGTGATTAAAACGATGAAATAAACTTTTCTGTACACCAATAAGAACAAATTCAAAATAGAACCGGACAAATGTCGAAAACAATAAGACTATTTGGTCCGATACGTACTATATAGAGTGATATACGACAGTGATACACTATAATTCCAAAATAGTAGGCACTAAATTCTCAGAAATGACTGACGTTTCTGTCTTAATTTGTCTCTTCAAGTGGCGTACGGAAATTATATTAAACAGATGAGGCAAAACCTTGAAAACAATGTTTTCGTTTTAATGCAATAATATTTTTGAGAATTTAGTGCCTTCCATTATGGAATCGTACTAAAAAGGTATGTGTACAAATAACTCGTTTATATTTTATCTACTTGAACAAGGATATATTTTTTATGAAAATATACAACACGTTAAACATCGAAAGTCATGAATAGGTGTGTTCGTTATTTTAATACATGTGTGAGCGCTCGATTAGCTCGGCAAGCGTTCAGTAATTAAGATCTATTGCCGCCGTGATTTCTGCTTTTTGTTCGGTATTTGCGAGAGCGAGGAAACAATGTGATCGGTATGGATCAGACAGAATTTTTGGTTCTCATTTGTCTTATTTAAACTATTTGTATTTTAGGTTTTTTTCACAAAATTATAGACTTTTGGTGGAATTTTTGGATCTTGTTCGGCATCTTGACTTCAAAGGAGGATTCGCACCAAATGCTCATCAACATTATAACACTAGATCATTCTTAAATAGTCGGAAGAAAAATTTTTGCATTCCATCTTCTTTTTAGTGGTCGGAGTTCGAGGTTCGAGTCAAAGTCCTCTCTTTTTAGTGTCTAGTCTATCATTAATTTTAGCTCGGAGCAGTCTTGCTCTAGCTGTGCCTACCCACGAAAGCTCCTGTCAACTGTTAACAGTGTTGACGTTGACAGAAGAAACTTGGCCATATGTCACCAAGAGGGAGCAACGACCAAACAAAGAGAGAGAAAAATGCGTTGTTGAAAGTAAACAAATACAGACGCGATTTCCTGAAGTTGAGGTTACAATACAATATTAGAAAAGTATTTTACAATATGAACGATGTTGAAGCAAGGAGGGAAGCCCGAAGAAGGAAAATTCTTGAAAATGCCGAAAAACGTTTAATGAAAATAACTGGAGTTGAGAAAAAGAGAACAGTAGCGGAAGTCGATGGTAAATTTGCCTCTGTTAACATGTAAAAATCATTTAAAGACATGTTTGTTTCAGGTATCATCAATACCTCATTGGTAGACCAAAATGAGTCAAATCATTCCAAAAATGATAATTTCAGTGAATCATCTCTACATTTCAGTGATGGAAATTCCATTGATGTGGCCAACAACAAGAATTTTGCAACAGCTTTTACAAATACAACAATAAGTCAAAATGTTTCCAATCCTGAAAATCTCCGTCTGAACAAAAACAGACATATTAATTTATTATTCTTGTCAGTTTTGTGGAGCTTTCTGTTGGTCTTTTGTGAAAATATCGGGATAGATATAGAGGCCTGGTACATTAATAAAATTTTTGTACCTCTTATAGCATATGAAATCGTAGATTTTTATTTCTATTCTTCAGTTGATACTGCGCCTAGTTTTCTTTCCTCAATTGCTTTGGTAATGGGACTCAGACATATGAATTATTCAGTTCACATGCAAATATTCATACAGAATGTTTTGAAAATTGTACAAGATGTTATGGTGTATTTTTTTGTATTTATTGTGTGCTATACTTTGATGGAAATTTGTTTATTGAAGAGATAGACTTATACAAGGAAGGAATTATTTGTTGGAAAATTAAATAAAATCAGAAATTGAATTTTTGTCATAAATGTAGAATAATGAATGAAAATCGTAAGTGCAAATAGCAAAGAAAAGTGATTCAGCTCATCTCTAAGACTGCACTAATGTAATTGGGGGATATTGTATGTAATTGAAGTGATTTTTTCAAATGAAAATGCAGTTGAAAATTAATTTTTCTCAAAACTAAAACACCCCAAGAAATACAATCCAACAAGTTTATTATTTTACTGGTTTTTATTTTCAATATGTATCTGTCCGATGTTTCTAAAATAGTTTTTCACACGAAGGAGCTCCTTTTCGGTGAGTAATTTATGATTCCTCGTAACATTGAAATGATAACAATTATAAATTTTGTGGGAGGTATTTTTATGAAAATTCATTGTTACATGTCCCTGAAGAATATCAAATTCAAAACGTTCGCAAGAAAACGATCGAAAAATTGATCCTGTTACCCAACTAACCCTCTTTGAATAAAATTATAATAATTGAAAAATAAAATTGTAAAAATCATAACTGAACCGACATTACTTGATGAAAATTCATTATAACGTGCTCAAAAAAACACTTCAATGAGAAATTTTCACTTGAGAATTTACAAAACCACGACATGTGTTTCGCTATACAATACCATCTTCAGGCGTCACAATAAATATTTTCACAATACTGTGTAACAATACTTAGTGCTGTGTAATAATACACAGTACATCTAACAGAGGCTAAGGCCCAATAAAAGGAGTAAACATTAATAGAGCAGGGAACTATTTCTAGATAAATGTAAATATAAGAGATAATTTTGATATTCAGTTAGGAACTAATCTATAAAAACTATTTTCAAATTAATTCAGGGTAGGAAAAAAAATCTGTAGAGTAATTATTGCCACTTCGGCACATAGAGGTAACTGGACTGTAGAAATGGTGCTGAGAATTGGGTACATTAATGCGGAATATGACATTTAATCTGGACGTAATATCGAGCGATATGAAAATTAATTTGGGACAATAGAGTTGGTGAGTCCAAGTGAGATCTGCAATTTCTCGTCTTTTTCTCAATGCTACAAAGTTAAATTCATTCAAAAGACAATTGTATTCATAATTTCTAACTGGATAGTTTCCATGTTTCTTATAATACGCAAACTTGAGGAATTTCTTCTGAACTCCTTCCAAAGTATTGTGTTTTATCTGATTAGAATTCCAGACAGAACTACAATACTCTAGTTCACTACGTACCAAACTATAGTAAACCGACTCAATACATTCAAATGATCTAAGCTCTCTACAGTTTTTTATAATAAATCCCAGCGACTTGGAAGCTCTCTGAACAATATTCTCAATGTGCGCATAAAATGTAAATTCATTTTCGAATAAGATTCCTAAGTTGAGAGTATCATTAACTCTTGGTGAGTCAGTGTTATCAATTGTTTAATTGAACTGGTACGGATTTAATATACGAGCATTAGTCATAATTTTACATTTTCCAATATCGAGAGAGTTTGTCCTTATTACACCACTTTTGGAGTGAGTTCAAATCCCTCTGGAGCAACGTACAACCAGATTAATCCCGTATTTCTCCGAAAAGCTTCAAATCATAAGCAAAAATCTGCTTTGTTGATTATTGAGTGCATATGCCATCTATAAAAAGTAAAAAATAACAGCTACCCCAAATTAGATCCTTGGGGAACCATTATTTATATATTTCCAAAAGCTTCGAGGGTCATTTGGAATAGTATTTTCGATTTTTTTAAATGTAAGACTGAAGGCATTGCTTCTGAAGTTCTTTACACTTATTTCGGAGGCCAGTAAATTGATAATAGTGCTCAATGCACCCTGTACTTTTGTATCTTTCATGAGATTTTTTCTATCAATAGTTTTTTTTCAGTTTAAAATTTTACCACACGGGGAAATTAGAGGTTTTTAACGGTACATACAAGTCAACAGCAGTGAAAATCACTCCGTATAGATTCTGAACAGCTTGATCAATATTAGATGTATTTTCAAGAATGCTATTCCAATTCATACTAGCGAAAAAATTATTAATTCCAAAATAATCACCATTATTGAAATCATGATAGAACTCTTCATATCTAAGTTGCGGTTCTGTCGTTCTGTGTCAAATGTCAGGTTGCAGGTAACTGCGGTGTGGTGCACACTGTTAGGAATTTAGGAAACAGCAAATTTAAGGTCTCGTAAATATAAAGATCTTTTAATGATGAAAAAACTAAATCTAGTGTAATATTTCTGCTATTGGCAATATTGTATATTAGCTTATGTTAAATAAAGGAATTTCAAATGAAGTATTTATTTACTCCGTATGAATCTTCCAGACGGTATTATGCTGGTATGAGGAAGTTGATAATAAGAAGATATGAATATTCAAATCATTATAATTTAATAATCATTGTACTAAAAAATTTTGATGCTTTTGTGAAATATATGAACACTGTCAGATTTTTTTTCAGCCAATTTATTGAAAACTAAACAATTTGAAATCGGATCACTTTCCTTTGGTAGTATGTATTACATCAAGATGAAAGTTATTGTGCCTTTTTGTATTATGATTATGCAATTCAGAATCTTTCCTGCACTCATGAGAGGTAATATCTCGAAACCAGTCTGTAGGTGATCTACTTGATTGATTTCAGCATGGTCTTGCTGCTGAATGAGCGAGAAACGTCTAGGTGTCTTCCATAGACATCTGTCGGATATAATTCAATATCCAGCGTGGTATTAGCCGGGGAAGTAGTTGTTTCCTGGCTGGCATTCACCAGAACCTACTGTGTAGGTACGTTGGGAGAGGTGAAAGTTTCAAGATCTCATCTCGAAATATTGATTTTCTTATACTTTTTATTTAACGAATGACGGCTACATACATACCGAAACATATATTTCAAAACATGTTCTTAGTGCAATTAGTTTCATCAGATAAATGAAACCTCTAATTTTGTGAATAGAATAAGTTGCTTGTAGGTATTAAGAAATTTACAATAATAAGTATTCAATTTTGATACAAAAATATTTAAAATGATACTAAAGTCAACAGAGAAAAATCAGCTTCAACACAATCAGATTGTACTGAGAGATAAAACACCCTTCAGACTAGAGGAATATTAAAATAATCCTAATTATTTCCTACACTAATCGTCAGCTAAAGCACTACTCATTGCTTCTTTCAAAGATTTCTCAAACAACTTTTGTGCATCTGAGAATCCTTGTTTCGTCTTTCCAAATGAATTAGGCCCTGAAGATGTCGGCGTATCTCTGAAAATGTTTTCATATTAGTGGTTGTGTAGTACAAAAAAGAAACTATCAGATATATTTTTATATTATGTTCTAAAGATTGGCAAAAAAAACAAAAACAAAATACTGTATCATGAAAAAAGTACTATAGAATTGTTAAAAAAATCATTTTTTGACTGCCTCTACAAATAATAAGAGACTATTTTTGTCTTGTTTGAGAGAGCTGAAAATGGGTTATATCTTTACATTGCCATGAGAAGAATTCTATGATTAAAAGGTAAGACCTCATTAATCCTCGGCTCCCACAAGTTTCAATTCCTGAGGGTTGTTGTTCGTAAGAGTGTGTTAGCTGAAATGATTTGAACATGCTGGGAGACTTCTGACAGTATTAGGTATGAAAAGGATTTGTCAATCTGAGAATTTTTTTAACTACAACAAAGAAGTTCACATTTTAAATTATACTTCCGAAAAACCAGATTCCAACATTTAAAGATAACTACAAAATGGAGAGAAATTTCAAACTTGACAGATAAAAAATATCACCTTCCAATATTCCTCATTCTCATTCTAGCTTGAGGAGGCATTTCTTCCGGTTCGCTATCACTATCTTGATTAAATGCTGCAGCAACGCTGAGTTTCGGTTTTGAAGTTACTTCTTTCTTTACCGAGCCTAGTTTCATTTGAATGCTCATACTTTTCAATCTACTTTTGGCCCCTAGACCAATGTTTTCCACCTTTTTTGCCTTTTCTTCATCTTCACCTAATTTTTCTCTTTTTATTTCAAATTTTTCTTCTCTTCTTCGGGGGGATCGCGATCTTGATCTTTCTTTCTTTATTTTGTGTGAACCTACCAAACACTGACATATTTAAAGTATTTTAATAGAAGTGCTATTAGATATAAAATAATGTTTGGGGTAGAAAATCATGTCCAAAACTTTAATCCTATA
This sequence comes from Leptinotarsa lineolata, assembly GCA_015342045.1. Classification (NCBI taxonomy): domain Eukaryota; kingdom Metazoa; phylum Arthropoda; class Insecta; order Coleoptera; family Chrysomelidae; genus Leptinotarsa; species Leptinotarsa lineolata. Next base: position 4,290 of record WOGR01001888.1, on the reverse strand, counting down.
GATATATTACCATTAGCCATATTGTTGTCGCTATACCTAGCACTCATATTTTTCATACAAATTTTTCCAAAATCAAAATTTATCCATATATTTATGAACCTTCAAATTAGATTGAAATGTGCAAGACTGACGATAATAGTGAAATTGAGAACAGCATGTCATACTGACAGAAATGACACCAGACCACAGAATAGTAGTTATACTATTCTGTGACCAAACCACAGAATAATATTATTCTGTGACCAGACCCTGTCAACGTCAAGCTCATGTTATCACAGAATATCAAACAATTGTTTACTATTCTGTGATGTTATCATAAAGCAACACCATCGGGGTTTAGCAATGATTTGGCGTTGTTCAGAATTTCTTTTTTCAACAGCATTAGTTCACCTCCATATGTGACCCTTACTTTATTATAAACTTTTCCTTTGCTATTTCTTTGTCTCATTTCACCATGTAAATTATTGGGAATACAGAATAACAATGTAATGACGGTGTATTGAGCGAGTGGTAGTGCGCCCGACTCACGTTCGGAAGGACGTGGCTTTGATTCTTACCTCGACCAGATATTTATCTAGATAAAATTTATTCAGTTGAAGTAAGGATGTTCCTGCAACGTAACATGGCTGACGGAGAGCGAATACGCATGATGCTCCCTAGGTGGCTTCGGAAGTTGTTGACATATCCCAGCTAGGACACAAGGCTAATGACCAAAGCAGTCGATGCCGTTAGCACCAAAAAAAAACAATGTAACAAATAACCTTATTCCAGTCACCGCATGAAACCAAATGCCATGTAGCAAAGTTCATACAAATAACATTTATATTAATCAAGTTTGGCACTGAAGTTATTAAAGTAAACATTGTCACAGATTACTAACTTGTATGTAATCTGTGATGTTGTAACCCGCAAATGCACAACAGCAGTTGACAAAATAATTTTGGTACATATCATGGAATTGGCCGATACTTGATGAGAATCCACAACTAACGTATTCAAAAAACACTTTATTGTAAGATTTTCACTAAATGCACACAATAAAGTGATTTTTGAATACGTTTATTTTGTCAATTTTTATTGCTAGACCTTATTTTTCTGTCAATAAATCTTTACTGATTATTGAAAGAAACATGATTTTATGCAGTGCAATTCTTACTCTTATGCAGTAGAACGCAAATGCGCTTACTCACAACAAGATTTTGTTGCAAGATTTGTAGATTCGTATAAGATGTAATCGTTCAGTTCCAAGATCAATGTTAGGGTCCGACAGATTATTTACTTGTCACAAAAGAGTTCACGACGCATACTCATTGACATAATAACGCCTTCTTCAAACTAATCATTCTGAACTAATGGTAAAAATGTTTGCATTTTGAAGAGAAAATTATAAATTACAGTTATGTTGTATCACCGATTTTATGTAAAAACTAAAGTTGGATGTTTGAGATGACAAATAATACCACAAATGTCAACTTGTCATTCCAGATAGAAAAGATCGTTCGTTAATGTATTTTACGGGGATCAAAACTGCATTTGCTCGCATTTGATACACAGCCACAGCACAGAATTTCAGAATTTACTATTCTGTGGCCACAGTATAATGTAGTTGTAATCTGTAATTCAGCACATACGTTCCAGATTCTGTCAACAGAACGGTGGAATCACAGTGGAATAGTGACAAATACAATAGGTCGTATTTCTATGATCATGTAATAGGTAAAATCCCGGGGTTGACTTGAATCTTGATCTCGATATTGATTCCTAATGTTTTGATATTTCAATGATGTCTCTATGGATAAGTGTTCCCATAATAACATTTGGGATAATACCAAGAAATTGAGTTGTTTACTAGGTTGCCAGGCATTTCATTAAACATGACTGATGTTAGTAGGAGTAATGGGAGTATTCCTTAATATTAACCCTAATATTATTTTTTTTATTTAGAAATGAGTAAACTTTGGAGAGGGAATCAAGCATGACAGTGAAGTAATAATGGTGATATAGTTTCGGTACCCAACTTATTGCAGCATGGATGAGCTCGAACTCCAACTACTACAATGGACCATGGAGAGCAGAATGAAAGGGGGCCAGGACTGGATACTGTAAGAGCTCTTCATCAAACAGTAGTTGCCTTAAGGGCAGCTCTAGAAGAAAGTAGGACCGTCATTTCAGATTTGAAAAGCAAAGCGTGGCCTATTGAATCGGTACAGGAGGCTATACAGGCCTTGTCTTTAGAAAACCATATTTTGAGGCGAAAATTGTTGCTTCACGGTGATTTGGATAAGACTGAGAATCGTAGAGAAACTGACTGTACTGGTTATAAAGCAATCAACTGCAGTGATACTGAGCCGGTAAAGGGTAGGATATTTGTAATATTAGCTTACAGGAGTCTGAAAGACCTCTTTCAAGTCTTCATTTATTCTTCAAAGAACCATTTAAAATAAGTTTGTAAGGACTACTTACCGTAATTAGATACATACGAGTAAAATAAATACAAAAATGAGTTTACTCAGGCACATTTTTTAAAAACTATATCTGGAAGATAATGAAGCTGTCTCGTATTTTTTTCAATATTAGTGGTAGCCTGATAAGAGAAGGATCATTCAAACCATTTGACTTCATGCTGTGGGAAAGAATATTCATTCTAAATTCTGATACATCTATCATGTGCATTGCCTCTGTAGGTTTGTCAACATCTTCAGAAGATATTGAGGTGGTTAATTTCCTCTGAGGTTATTAATGAAAATGATGCATAATATAGATATCCGAGGTTTAGTTTATAATTGTTCAAAAATTATTTATTGAATAGGAAGCAATATGTCTCTATGGGCGACATAATTAGTTCCAAAAAAAGTGGGGTACCGCACGGATCAACACTTGGACCCGTTTTGTTTCTTGTATATTTCATTTCCTTGGCTACAGTAAATGTATTAGGTGAATTACAAATGTTTGCTGATTCACACCACTTTAATTTACAATGTAACAGTGTACAAGAAATTTAAATTATTATTTCAAAAGACCTTGATCAGATATTTTTGGCTTCAATGCAATAAAATATCACTGAATTTTGAGAAAGCTTCATATATGTTTACTTCAAAAAAGTCTATATCAATTGATTCAAAAGATCCAACTAAATTCCATAATGAAATCAGTAAATACCCTCCCATAATAGGAATTTTATTCAAAATAAGAAATGTTGAACCATAAAAATACCTTGAATTGATTTAATTTCCATATTTAATATCAGTATGGGGAACGGTAACAAATTCCTTATAGAAACCAATAAAAAACCTCAGAACAAAATTATAAGGTGTTTTTCAGGTTGGAGTACAAGAAGCCTGCAATCAAATTGTATGAACCCAAAAAGTTATTAGATTTGTCATCCTTACACAAATTTCAATTATGTACCTTCATTCATTCAAAAATAAGCTCAAACATTAAAACCTGACTTTCAAAATCAGTGGTGACAACACAACCTTTCGACAAGTCAATATGATAAAAGAGAAAAGCTAGAATAAGTACCTATTGTAATAAAGTTATCAAATTATTACTAAGAAAACAATGTTATTTTGTACAAAAATTGAACACATTTTTCTAAATTTCACAAAATTTTCACAATTTTTTATTTTTAATGGTAACTTGTTTGCAAACATTTATAAAATAATTAATTTTGTCCAAAACTTGTATTATAGATCAAAGCATCAAATCAAAATATACTTTATTGTCCGAAGATTTGCATCTTATTGACAAAGTCCAAGAAATACAAAGTAGATATAGAAAAAGTTCTAAAGAAGTATAAATGTAGATATAGAAAAAGTTCTTAAGAAGTATAAATGTAGATTCAAAAAAAGTTCTAATAATGTATAAATGTAGATATAATAAAAGTTCGAAAAATGTATAGATAAAGATCACCATTTATAAAGTGATAGTACAAAGAATAAATTGTTAATTTATTGTTGAAAGGATTCTCTAAAATACTCTTACAAACAATTATATAATAATAAATATGCTTTTTAGTCCAAAAAGAAATTCTTATTGACAAAGCTTTGTTAAACATCGCTTATTTTTAGAATAAAAAAACCATAGTCAAGTATATAAAATTAGAATATATGCTAGTAGATTAATAAAAATATCCACAGTCCTACCAAAAAGAATTTAAAGTATTGAATGCAAAATAAACAAAATTATATACATATAGTATTTCCAATACCAATTGGAACAGCACAGAGGAGGAATTCCCGCCTCGACATAGGCGTCGGCATATTATTTTTCAGTGGTAGTTTTTCAGTT
>WOGR01001887.1:0-18680 GCA_015342045.1 Leptinotarsa lineolata | reverse complement strand
GTGGTATAAAACAAAGTCGCTTTCCACTAAGATCTTCAAAACTAAGCAACGGATTTTGATGCGGATTTTTTAATATATAGTAATGCAATTTTTCTACAGCAACTACTATATTTTTCAAATTATTTTCACTTTCCGTCAATAGATATTAACTTTCAATGAATTGATGGACGTGGCCGTTACTACGTGACAGGAGATCACCATCGGAATTGAGAAATGAAACTTGTTTTTTACCACTTTCATTCGTAGGTAACTAACAGTTTATTGTTTTTGTCTGAAAATGTCCGTATGAGACGAAACTGCAGTAACGTTAGTTACGAATAAAAGCGGTAATAAAAAACATAGGAAGTTTGAACAGAACACAGCAGAACAGATATCTTATTCTGATTTATATTGAAATTAGAGTGGGACCGGTTTGAGTACTCTCGAGTATTTGAATAAACTGAATCGATTATTTTGAGTTTGATAACAGATTCGTCAACAAATTTTCATCAAAAAATATACCAAATATAAAATTGATCGAAATCATATTCATGTTGCCCTTTTCGTTATAGTCTCCCAAGGAAAAATCAATTCTCTATGTTTAGTTGTGATGCTGGTATTATTGAGCCCCATGGTCATGATTATACCATTCGTATGATATTTATGGTAGATGCGTTTGAAAAAAATCTGTTAAAAATCTGTTTCTCCGTAGAAAGGTTTTCGGTTTCCATTTTCAAGGAAACGTGTCATGGCTGTTTATTGTCACTTATGGATTTCGGTGAATACTGCGTAGATTGGACTTGGATACGTCAATGCAATATTCGATTTGCATAAGGTTGCATGGTGAATTGTATAGTAGTTACCAGCAGTTCTCAACCTTTATTTGTGACGGAACCCTTTTGGAAAGCGAAATGCTTGATGGAACCCTTCAATAATATAATAGTTTTTAACAGTGTGTTATTTAGCACTGAGCATAATAAAAGTTATACGTAACAAGTATATGAATAGAAGATATCGAAAAATAAAAAATCTATCTGATGAGAGGTAAGAAACTTTTTTTTATTTTTCATCAACTACTTGATATTAGGTTTGATAGAAGTCAGTTGAAGTCTCGTATCAGGTTCGGTGTCTAGTCTATTGCGGTATTTTTATTTTCATGGCTATGTAGGTTAAAAATCCTGTTTCGCAATAAATATGTTGTTGGAAATGGGAGAAGTATATTCAGAGCCATCTTGGCAAGCATTGTATATTCATCATGGATTCTGCACCAAAAATCGTTGAGAGGCGTCGTTTTGAACAGTGACTCCATACTTGTGTCTGATGACATCTCTGAAAGAGACTCATATATCCCGTTCCACATACTTTCGGTTGTTGGATAGAAAAGTATTATGAATTCGCGAATTCAGTATCATTTTTGTTTTATGTTCTTCGGGAAAATACTTGTCAAAAGATGCGCACATCGAAGTGAGATATTGAACCAATTCATTAAATACAACATCTTGAAACATTTCTGAGTCGTTATCGCTTACAAACTCACTGGGTGACGTAAAGCTTTCTATTTCTCTCTCACCAACACAAATCATCCCAAAATCAAATATTCTTTTGAAGGCAGTTATTTTGTTAAAGTCTGTTTATCTTGCAATGATAAACTTAATTCGTTCAGTTTTTTCAAGATATCCGCCATAAAAGATAATCAAATCAAAAGAAGTATCTGAAAGAAACATTTGTAATTCGGCTCTGAATTGAAATAGCCTTGTTAAAGTTCCACCCCGAAACAGACATCGCACTTATGTATGGAGCAGCAGTGCTTTATGTTTGTGCCATAATCTTCACACAATAATGAGAACATTTGGAATTGTTGTGGTCTTGGTTTGAAAAAATTCATCTATAGCTAATTTTAGATTTGAAGGCATTTGCTTCATCGTAATTGCTTGTCTATGCAGAATACAATTACAATTGGGCTACAATTAGACGCTTTATATTTCATTCGTGTTAGACATCATCGCCTTGGTCTCATCTGTACAAATGTCAATGCAATCGTTTACACCTGAGATCATTTTCTCCAACAAATATATTTATTTCATTAAAAATTTCTTCTCCGGTAGTGTTTATGGGCAGCGGTGAACACATGAACATATCTTCTCCAGAAGAACTTTTCTATGGATATCTCGCGATAACCAGTAAGATAATCAGACCAGCAATATCAGTCAACTCATCCATTTGCAAGATGAATCGTGTTTTTTGTAGACGTATAACTAGTTTTCGTTTCGTAGCTTTTCCGATCATGAATTTTTGTGAAACAGTATCGTTTGATAGCGGCACTAAAGATGCTGTGCAGATTTTCATCGAGCATACATTTTATTATATCTAACACACATGGTTTTGTTAAATTCTCAGCGATAGTGTGCGCTTCACCTGCTTGTACGATGCGATAGCTAACAGAATATGAATCCTCCGTGCTGAAGAGTGAACCGTTGGAATTAACAAATCAAAAACTAATATATGATTCATCATATTTCCTTTTTTTTCGCTTTTGAAACCGTAGAACCTGACATCGTTGCATTATCGTCTGGATAGGTAACTGTTCTGAACATTCTGCTTTGTTAGAAGATATTGTTGCAACACGTTTAACGCCCTTAACTTAACGTTCCATTTCTCTTTTTTAATAATGTTGCATGTCAGGATGGTGGTATCAAAAAATGCATGACAGTCACTGCGTAGAAGAGTTAGTCCAGAGAGGAAATACACAAAACTGAAACAATCAGAACACAACAGTAGAAAAATGAACGCTAATCGTAGACTGACTGAGTGTCGCCTCCCCCATGCCCCCTCCCGGGTTGAGTGCCCTGAGATAAAAACTTCGCCCCACAAAATGAACTTGCGAGGAAAATTCAATGACCCATTCCTTTCACCTCCCCTCCTCCAGGGGCGGTCCTGACCTTTTTCAGTCAGTTCTACTGCGTTGGCCATCTATGTTTATCCTTTTCTCGGAATCTGGGGTCATCTCTCTTCAAACCATCGTGTAGATCGCGTAGCGCTGAACTATTGTGCGATCTGATTCTGTCGAACATGCTTTCTGCATATACTCGTCCACATACTTTCTGTTCAAGTCCAGGTCTCGGAATATGTATCTGTTTGGTATATATCTCGGAGCGTTTACCACGGCTCTTACGAACGCGTTCATAAACGATTGGATCCGTTTTCTATAAATCTGTGCGCACTGGCCCCAGACAGTGCAGACATAAAAGATCATTGGTAATAATACGGTCTTCAACTTCACTTTCAGTCCCAAGTTCATTCTTCGACCTATTATTGGTAATAGGTTTTGTCAGGTAGATCTCGCCATTCCTATTCTCTGCTGTACGTGAGACCTGAATGTTGATCTTTTGTCTAGGGTGACTCCCAGGTATTTCGCTTCCTTGGTCCACAGAATCTCTCGTCCGTTGAAGATGACGTTTCCTTCCGATTGTACCAGCCTCCGGGTAAACAGTATCGCCTGACTCTTGTCAGGGTTTATACTGATCTTCTACAGGTATCTGGTGACGTGCGCTTGGCTTGTTTATCTCACCAGCAGAACCGTGTCATCCGCGTATAGCGCCAACTTGTTGAAGTTGTTCTCCGGGTTGGGCAAGTCCGCTGTGTGTGAGAAGGGGTGTGGCGAAAGGACTGCACCTTGCGGGACCCCTGCTCCTGTTTCCAGTAGTCGTGTGGTTGACAGTTCTTGTCCTACTTTGCAGTGGCATTGCTTGTCAACTAGTGAGTGTCGAGGCGCGATCGTCGCTTTTATAGTTCTAGCCTAAATCTCGAACATTTTCAAAAATACTCGAGTTGGTGTCTTTGATGAGTAAAAAGCCAAAATAAAAAAAAATACAGAAAACGCGGTGTATAATCTCGACTTTATGTTCTGAAGTTAAAACCGAAAGTCGCCTGTTCGCAATTATAGCGTCTAATCTCAGAGGTGGATTTTATCAAACGGACTGTGCGCTCACAAGTAGATATCGGCTCTGACAGCACAGTAAAATTGTACTGTACGTTCCCCCAAATGGCTTGCATTGGATTCTTTGGAGTAGCCGAACGCCGTCTTTCGGTAAGGCAGCGGTAGCTTTGTCTCAAGCGTCGGCCCGCTGTGCCGGCTCAACTAAGTGTGTCAATTATTCGAATGAATAAAGTATACTGTGGTGGGCGTCGAAACGGTCGATCACAGAGAGGTGTTTTGAATTTATAACTAATTTCTTGCGGAACACCTACAGGGGTATCGCAGAGCCCTAGGGTTCCGTGGAACTTGAGTCTGGCTGGTATATACGAAGCCAATTCGGACAGCATAAAAACTAAATAATTGCCGAACTTTGGCAGTTTCTTTCTATAACATGGGAGGTGAAGTCCAATCATGTCATTATTCTCATGTGGGAGGTTTTATATGGTATTAAATTTATCAGACTCGGTACATTAGTTTTTTATTTAGCTGTTCGTATTGACTTCGTATAGACTTCGAATATTGTATTCGTTTGAAAATGTTTCATAGGATGAAACTACAGAAAAAATAGTTACAAATACAGTTTCATTCCTTATTTTTTATGATATTTACTTTCCGTTGTCCGTTGAGTACTACATTTATCCATATTCATTTTAGGAATCTCCACTCCCTTTGAACTAGACAATAGTGAGACAAACTATAGATACTAAACTAAAATCTAATAGGAGGCATTTGTTTTTGGTATGGAATCGATTTCTTCAACGAATTCACATCGAAAGTTTCAATTTATAAAACTCGTTCATTATCTGGTAGATAACATTTGCTAGACACGGGTTAATTCAAAACTAACATCACCTTTCTCTAGGCGGGGTCGAGTGAAAAGATTAATGACAATTTCTATTTCAGTCTACCCCCAATATGTCGGAGAGTGGTAATTAATAGTGAAAATATTTGTTTTTGAAATTACGGACATCTGCTCTGTGGATACATTTCCACAACCCCGAACCATTTGTATGTTGAAAACTCCGAATTCCTACTCAATTAACTAGAATTATATGGAAGGATACGTAAGAAGATTACCGACGGCGATGTGATTATATAATGAACTAACGAGCCCACCTGGACATCAAGAGCAGGTTAGTTATATTAAATTATAAGATAAGAGAGCGGAAAAATTTCTGCTGATTTATTTTTTATGGTGAAGCCCTCATAGCTCAGGCGAATAAACTTTTTCAAGGCATATACCAACTTTTGTTGTTTTGTGAGAAAATTAGTCTTCGTCGGTTTACTTGAATAGAATTTTGAAAATGAAAAGTTTCATATGTTTGGAATTATTGATTTATGTAAGTACAAATATTTCATTTTATGGTTCCTCACATTATTTGAAAAAAGTTGTGTAACATAGTCAGTGCTACTTTGAATACCCAGGCTAGTCAATAGAGAACGGTGTGAATTCTTTGAACAACTTTGCTAGTTTCTGATTCTTAATGTAGCAAGCAAGTAAAAATTTGAATATTAAATATTTGCATGGCGCCAGCATTTTTTTTTACGGATTTGAAAAAAAAATACAAAATACCACTGTCAAAATACAAATGAAAACTTCCTTCTGCGATCAGTTGAGGTTGTTTATAAAAACGACAAAAAATGTCAGTACGACAATGAACATCATTGTTTAGTTAGAATATTCTCATTTAGTTTTCGGTGTTACTAGTAGAAAGGTTCCACCTTGATAATCTTTGAAATGGTCAATTCTTTTCCATTGGAAGAAAAAATTGAAGCGATTTTTATTTACGGTGCGACGCGTAACTTTCACGTGACCGGAAGGATTTTTAATGAACGTTTTCCGAATCGTCTTATCTGTAGAAAATATTTGAGAGACTTTGTATCCAAATTCACAACTACCGATAGTGTATATAACAAAAAGCCCCTGGGTCATCCGTCCATCCCGGAAGTGCAGATAATTGGTGAGATGGTAGTAAATCTTGAACAGTCTACTTATTCCGTCGCGAATGTTTGTGAGATGTCTCCTTCTACTGTGTGGAAACTTTTAAAGAGGAATAGGTATCATCCATACAAAATTGAAATGGTACACCAATTAACTGAAGATGACCTTGATCGAAGAACAGAATTCTGCGAAATCATGACGAAAACTATTGCAAGGCATCCTACCTATCTCTACTATATTTGTTTTAGTGACGAATATACTTTTTTCAAATGGCAATGTTCACAGACAGAATTGCCGTTATTGGAGTGACACCAACCCTCACGTTTTCCGGGAAACACATACCCAATATCCAGAGAAAATTGACGTTTGAGAAGGAATATTGGGAAACCATATTGTAGGACCTCTATTTATTGATCAAAATTCAACAGGAGAACTGTATTTGAATATGCTGGAAACTACTGTTGACCCTTTCATAACTGAAATCGATATGGATATTGTATTCCAACAAGATGGAGCATCACCACATTACTCCAGATAAGTAAGAAACTATTTGGAATGGCCAGCCCGCTCGTCAGATTTGACACCTTTGGACTTTCTTTATGGGGCTATTCGAAGCAAAAGGTGTACGAAACTGAACCTGCTTTAATATTGGATATACGGCAGACAATAATAAATATTTTAAGAGATGTTGACGTTACTGTGTTCAAAAATATTCGGTGTGAAATATCGGATAGGCTGTTCATATGTCAAGAAGTTCAACGCAATCATTTCGAGCATCTTTTGAACTGGCCTCAAGCTTATTACCTCATATGTAGTTAAATGTCGGAAGTATTCAGGCAATTATTAAAAGTTCCGCCATTTTATAGTAGTTGAAGATATTGACATTACATTCTAGGGTTGTGAAGCATTTGTCAGGAGCTTCAAACATATGTGTCATAAGACCCCCTTTCCACTTAATTTTTTGTCTAGGTGGCGTCCAGTCGTCATCTTGAAAGTTTCATCTGTCAATTTCACTTCAAAATAAAGTATTCATGCATTAACTTCATCACCCCAAATTTCAATTTTTTGAGTTGACCCGTTCAAAAAATAAAAGAGTGGAACGACATTATTATCAACTGGTAATAAAAAAAAGTTATTTTCTTGTCTTTTCTCCCCATTATCTACAATAAAACAAAATATACATTTACAAACATTTTATTAAAGCATCATCGAAACTCAACATTCAATTAAATATCTATACAAATGAGTTTTAAAATAATAAAAACAAGGAAATGTTAGACCTATCGAGAATCGAATAGCTCTTCAAAATATTGCCCCGCCAAATCAAAAGTCGACCGGATTGCACGTCATTTAGCTTAGCTTCAAGTCTATTTACAAATTATCACAGTTTACAGCGAATGGACAATCGAAATTCGACAAAATCTCGACATTTTAGAAACACTACTGATGCACAGCAGCCCCCAAACGTGGTCCGTACATGGAGTAGGCTGAATAGTAGGGTCCCAGAGCTGTGGGGTTGAACGCACTGAAAGGTGAGGCGGAGAGAGTTGTTGGTATTGACGGCTTGGCATAGGGATGAAACCGAGCTGCTGACAAGGGACTCAACGGTGCATTTGGATAACCCTGTCGGTGAAGTGAAGCTGTTGAAAACAAAGAGTGGTTGAGCAGGGACGATGCGGCTGAGCTAACAGTAGGATCTGTGCCGTTGGTGTGCGTACGCAAGTGCTGCAGAAGTTCTTCGGACGTGACGAACCTTTTTCCGCAGTATGTATCTCCAGCTATCCAGTTGCAAACGTAAGGCCGGCCCAATTGAGAGTAAGCCAACGATGAGGGACCCGGAGGGACTAGAGACATCGCCATAGCTAGGTTATACTTCTGATGGTCGCACTGTGTACATCCTGAAGGACAGGGTCCCGTGGCACCGCTCATCAACAGTTGTTGGTTCTGTATGCTGAACTGGCAACCGGTACAGTATGGATCCTTGCAGATCGGCACCAAGGCCTCACCTCCAGAAGGAGTCTTCACTCTAGTGTAGCTCAAATAGGGACCAGCAGGAGCACCTGGATATCCAGCGGCGGCGTACATAGCTGCATGCTGGTGAGCACTATATGGGGCGCCCGGAAATGGGGGCCTAAACGCGGGATTCGTCTGCTCCAAACCCGGTGGACAACACAACGAATTCAAATGTCCGTTTAAACTACCACTGATCCCGGATGATAGGGCACCGTGTTTGTACGCACCAAGAGCCGATTCCTTCGAATGGCCCTGTAGGATTTCGAGTCCGGATCTAATGATTGGGCTAGCCCCTCCAGCAGTGGGAGTCCTGGATTTCTCATCAGGCGAATTTTTTCCTGTATCTGATGCTTGAGAAACTGAGGAATTCGCAGGTGAAACTGTTTTCCTTCCTGGACTCTGCCTATCAGATTTTTTATCGTCCGTCGAATTTTGTATACTGCTTTTAGAGGACGGGCGCGTTTCGTCTGACTTTTTAGACACAACATTGGTTTCGTATGGTTTGAAAACTAGTCTGTTTTCCGAGGGTGTAAGACGTTGGGCTGATTTCTCTTTACCAGGTGACGTGCGAATGGTGTCTGCAGTGGGTGATTTCTTCGACTTTTCTAGAGGTGAAGCCACTGGCTTCGATGAAGGGCTGTCGGCACCTATTTGACTGCATGTTTGAGCTAGCAGGGCTAAGGGACTCTTCTTCGCATCAAGCTGTAACAAAATAGAAAAATCAGTTATTTGGTAACAACGCAATAGAGCAGCAATGTTACATCAAAAATGGTTTTCAACATGATTATTCTTCCCGATGTTGACGAAAAAGAGAAACTTGACGTGAACGGAATAAAGACTGACGACAGAAGAAACTAATATAAACATTGTGTTTCAGGCCAACGATGAATATGTTTCCACAAAGACGGCAAGTTCTTTTAGAGAGATCGTCACGTTCCCAAGTGACAAATCAGGACCCACCGCTGAAACAAAAATATTTCAGCCGACTAAAACAAAGAAACTCGTCAATGAACCTATATTGAACACTTGCATAAGCCCATCAGTTATTCAACATATAGTCAATATGATGCAAAGTAATAATAATCAGCTCCGAAAAACTACCTAAGATATTCTTATCGAAAGATCTTGTAGCCTGCAAAAGTTTTATGGCGATCTCTTGACTTTTTCATGAATACATAGGTACATATGAATATGCATGTTGAGATATAATTTCATTTTCATACATGAGTAAATATAATTTTTGAGAAAAAGAAAAATACCTATTATAAAAGGTACGGATCAAAGGGTAAATTTCAATGTTGGACATTGTCTAAATTTGTTCTTCATTTACTATTTAAGTATTTTGAAAAATTAACCAATAGACCACATTTTTCAAAAAGCCGTTTTCTCGAAATGAATTCCTATAGATAATAAAGCATATTAATCTTATTCGACAATGATCGGTAAATTTTTGTGATCCATAATACATTTTACCCATTTTTTCACAATACATTCGCAATTCTTCAGTTATCGATTCAAACACCTTTTTTTTGTTTGTTAAATGGCACCATACTGTTTGCCTTTATGGTTCAATTTCTATATTTATGATCTGATGCTTTATCTTTCTTTTATTGTAAACTTCGAAATTCTCAGAAAATTTTATGATTGGCTAATGTTTGACCGAATTGAGTATGATAAAGAAAAAACTACTTAGTTCAATGTGATAATCGGTATGGAAAATTTTTTGACTGAGAGTTTAGTTTCCAGTTCACAGTATAGGCAGAAGAATAACACAACCCTTTAAAATACCCTAATTATTTTGGTTATTCCCATGATATGAACTTCTCACAATTTCATTCTGAATGATAAAAGTGACACATGTACACATATCCAGCAGTCACATATAAATAATTAAGCAATTAATAAATCTTTCAACTCATGGTCGTTGTAAGAGATCTGACTGAAATTGTATATGCATTATGAAACTGTTTCATTCAATTTCATTTTATTCAACTTCTTCACTGCCCAATCATTTTTAATTCATATCGTAGACATTTGTCATTCAGAAATAAATACATCGCAAATGCTTTCATTCGCGTATAAGTGATAATGTTCTCAAAAATTAGCAAGGTAAATAATTTTAACGTACTTAGATATATGTATTTTTCATTATTCGAAACGTTTGTGTTCACATATCACGTACTCATAAAAATGTATGGAATTTATGCAGGAATTTATTTCTGACGCGAAATACTACCAACAGAGAAGCAACCGACTCGAACCAGCAAGCTCGGAAAATAGTGCTCACACTTAGAAAAGCCTACGACCATTGAAACACAATTTCATCGGAACTTAACTACTATATTTTGGAACATTTATATTAATATTAATTTTATGACAATTTTTGAATCACTAAACACCTCAATCTTGAATTCAATTGTTTATTTCTACTAAAACCCTTAAAAAATAAAATTACTCGCAAGAATAAGGTAGACGTCAAAAGTCAAAACATCTGGTCTAAAGTGTCAATTACTCCAAGGCCCTTGCGAACTTGTTCTGTCATTTTGAATAAAGGTGTTCAATTGCCTACAGAGTTATCTCTACCGAGAATGACTTTCCTTTGTATCTCCAAGTATATTTATTCTTTTTTTACAAAGTGTGGATCGAATTCTGTACTTAGCAGACCACCCAATGATGCTCTTATTTGTATATAAGCGTCATGATATGACTATTTCAGCATTAAAAAATGTTACCGAAAACGTCAAAAATTGCCGTTTTGAAAAACCGTTCAGCAGAAAGAGGAAAATATCCCTTCGTTTCAGTAGTTAGCATTTAGATGAGAGGAACTACCCCAATGGGTATTTTGTTAATTTTATAATGCACATTTATTTATTGCAGAATAGAATGAGAATGGAAATAATTACTTATTGATCGGTTATTTTAGGGCAACTGTGCCAGAAAGGCAAATAAAACCGAATGTGATCTTTCAGAGCGAAAAATACACAGTGAATTTTTTAAATACGCCTCCATAAAAAAGACCACCGCGCCTAATTATAATGGCAAACTAACTTGACCATTAATGATATCACTGCTCTCTCATCTCTTTCTCCACGGCCTAGTAAGGTCCAAACTAGAATATGCATCATTAATATGGAATCCCATTTACAGTCAATCCAAGTCCAAAAAAAATTTTAAAAATTTCTATGCTTCAAGGTTGATGGACTTAATCCTCAAAGAGGATCTGATTATATGAATATACTACGCAGATTCATTTGGAGTCTAGATCTAATATCACTTTAAGGTACAAAAGAGCTCAAACAAATATTATGTCTAAAGCTCCAAATAATGTGATGTGTTCGAATGCTAACAAATCATCAAATATGTGTGATATTTTCAACTGCAGTAAGAATGAAGTAAGAAATAAATCTCGAGCATATTTATAAGCAATTTGGGAATCTATCATGGATGTAATGTTTCTCTTTTTTTCTTTTTATTTTTATGTTGGAACACTGTTACTATATTTGTAATTATATTGAATTTCCTTTCCTTTAAAAATTGCCTTGTAAATGGTTTCTGTTGGGCAATAAATGCTATATTATTATTATTATTAATCTAACTTATTGAAAATACTAAATAACGCGAAAATGTCTTTAGGCGGTATGAAATTCTTTACTTTTTAGATCAACAAATAAAATAACGAATTGAAACACACTTTAATCGTCGATAAAAACCATATGCGAGTCTATAGCACATACTTAATGCGTTTGTTCATAAACAACTTCCTGTATTCTACTTATAGTTGCATAACACACCAAGTACAATAATGGAAAAAGTTATGACATCGTATAAGAACACTATATATAAAACTAATATATTCATTAAATTGGACTATCAATTCATGAATTCTTCCTTTGCGTTTAAAACACGGCAACGATAACTACTTCTAAATTCTTTGCTTTCAATAACAAAAATTAGTTTCAAATTGTGAATATATTAATATTCATCTCGATGTTGGAGATCAATTATATCTACCATCGAAATGAATAGCACAGATCACTTAGGAACTGCTGTTAAAGAATCCGAGTAGAAATACCATCGGAAATGTTAACCTGTCATACATGGTACTCTAAACTTGCATGCCACATTTATTTCAGGATGGTGGATCCTTGCCAAACAATGTTTCAAAAGTAACAAGTCGAGTGCATTAGTATACGTCTGAAATTCACAGAAGAGAATGCACAATATCCAAAGTATTTATTACAGCAAAGGTATGCCAAGTGCATTGGTCGGATACTCAAATTGTACTCCATTATGTAACATGTTACGTTAAGTTATAGGAAAACACCATAAAAGTAGTCCTCCAGACTCTTCATGGTGTTTCTGTACACTTTTGTAGCCGCATTTGACAGAGTTAAATAGCCTAAAATTGCTCTTTTTGAATTCTAAAGCGACGGAAGATAAATTTGAAGTCCAGTTTATCATTCATGAATACAGTCGTTTGCCGACGGCAAACGAAAACACATCCATCTTGCCTTTTATTTGTATTTTGTAAAAAAAACTACTTCAGACACAATTTTTTGTAGCAATTCACACATCATGGTGAACAGATTTTTAATAATGAAAAATAAACTTGGAATTTCACAGATCATAGGATCAGATAATCATATCAGGTTTACCCTCAGACTGTAGAATGAAAGACATTCTATTTGAACAAATTCATGATTTCCAAAAGATAGAAATTCGTGTAAGTGGAGATATTTCAGTTCGATGAAATGTAATCAGTTCGAACTCAATGCAACATTGAACGATAGAATTGTGACTAAAAAAATCAATTATTCAGAAGAGTGTTTTTTCTTTTCATAGAGGAATTCAAACAAAACACATTTCTCTATTTTGGTAGCAGAGAAATCAATTCATTCATCAAATATGAAATTTTGGAAAGGGGAAATAAAGTAAATAGAATATCATTTGAGTAGGTAAGAGATTTGATCTATTCCACACTACGAGATTCCACTATCAAATGAAAAATAAAATATTACTTGATATAAATGAGGCTGGACAGTTGATCAAGAAAAGATGTGTTTCAATCAAAAAGTTACCAATTGCATGTAAGAAGAAAACGTGCAAATCTTGAACCGAACTTAATGATTCACTTCAATCAGTCTGCTTCTGCCAATCGTTGTCAGAAACTAGTATCTAAGCTGATTTTCTTCTAAAAGATTGAAATAATGTTGCTTGAAACTTGACAGAACAATTTACAGAAACTGAACAGTAAACACAGAAAAGAAAACCTAAGTGTAAATAATGAAATCTTTATTAAGAGCAAAGCCTATATTTTTTGCATATCTGACAAAAGTATGTATCAATTTTGTAGGAGAAATATTTAGTTTTGAAGCGACAGGAGAAAAACCCAAGCATATAGAAAAATAATAATCAAAGTCTAGGTGCGACGAGTCAGAGTTTATATTCGGCACTAACAGAATAATATTTGTCCAGTGCTTGCATAAACATCACGAAGTGATTGAAAACATATTGCGAATAAGGTCAAAATGAGTGCTCAGTGGCACATTCAAGAGTTTCTACTCCAAAAGACTCATTAGTCTTATTAACTCACCGTTGTAGGCAAAGGAGATAAATAATCCGGCTGAAGGTATTGATTACTCGAGGACAACATACTGCCACCTTCCAACACAACAACCATTTGGAACACAATCAATCGCACAGTCTAACAATAATCAACAACCGATGCAGCGACAACGGGGCAACGTAGAAACCGTACAACGTCAACGTTTCACTTCGGTATGAAGCCAGGTTCAAAACAGAGCTCTCTCTCGGCCGATGACAGCTTCTGCGCATGGCAAATATCGTTTCTCCCGTCTCTTCGCCGATGAAGCCATGCCATGACAAAGCGCTAATACCGCCACGTTTCAGGCCTGTCGGCTCCTACCACCCATGAAGCTGGTGACGATGACAGACCCTCTGGATACTTTGAAGTCGCCGACGAGTGGTGTCCAAGAAGGCTGGGAGTAATCAGTAGCATACAAAACATGGAATAGAATAACAAATACTCGTGGAACAATACGTTGATAGAAGGATAAAGAACGCGGCTTCGGAATTATTACAGGCAGTCCATCATAAAATGGGTTTGGGTTATTGCCAGCTTTATTTATTTTATGGGTATGTTCGTGTTATCCCTGTCATAACTTATATAAACGTGTCAGGTTATTTTACCTGGTTTCTTTCCGCCGACAAGGTTTATTTCGTTAATTTGAATTTTTTATGAGAAGAGGAAACGTTCATGCACTGGAAGAGTTATTTTATGTTTGGAGTGGTTGAATGCTCGAAGCTGAATGTGAATCAGGCACGTTTATGAGAAATTCAGATTTGAAAGTACAGTTTTTATACAAAGTGTTTCAAGACACGTCCATAGAAATTGGAAACTTACATTGTTTCCAAGAACAACAACGGTAGATATTCAGAAAATTGTATGTTATAAAAAGAAAACATTGAACCACCTGGTAAGCTAAGAAATGTCAATATTTTGAATGATTATTTTGTCAATGCACTTGTCAATGGCCAACCACCTCGAACTGATACAGTAAATTATTGATCAAATTCAGCGGCTTCTTGAATTTCTCTCAAACTACTGAGGATCAGGTTTCCATAATAATTCATTATATAGAATCTAAGTCCTTCGAGACTGACATTATGAATATTACCATGATTCTGCTCTGTTGTCCATATTATACGTACAGTGTGTTAAAGCCAAATGGAACAAATTCATTATTTCCGTTACTGTATATATTTTTGAAAAATCCCGAAACAAGTCGAATTTCAATTATAATTTGACATACTTCAACGGAAAAACGATACCCCTAACTTCAACCCCCGTCGAATGACAGGAAGTATAGGCTTGTGATATATCGTTTGAAGGGTCTCTTCATTCTCTATTCAAAAATGTTATCGCTTTCAAGTTTATTGCAAAAATTGAGATAAAATAAATTAAAATCATGTGGTTACCGAAATTCGATAAAATACTCTCGAATCTTATTGCAATATACTCGAAACTCATTTCATGTTGAGGTATTGATAATTAGAAAGTAAGCAAGAACCATAGTAATGTAGATGATATCCTTCAACAAACTTTAAATAGTTTTCGTGGCAACGTTAGTTCAAAACATCTTGTCAAATTGTTTTTTATGGAACAACAGTAGATGTTAGTATTTTAATTTAAGTTGGAAGTTCGTTAACTTCAAGTCTCAAAAATGGTTAACGGAAATGCATAAAATGACAGTTTTACAAACGACTGGTTACGGAGATAAAATCCGAACACAACATCAGGAAGTAGAATGCCTATCTCATGAGAAATTTCGTAATTCACCGCCCATATCTCAAGAAACAATAAGCAAAATAGAGAAGCAGTTTCGCGAGTTTGATCATGTGGGGCAGATAAAAAAGCAGCTTCCAATGCAATGATGTGATGCTTGAGTTTGAGGAAAACCTAGATACATCGAGTAGACAGGCATCCACTACATTCAATGTAAGTCATACATCGATAGTAAACATATTAAATGATACCTACTCAGGAGCTCATGGAAGACGATTTTGATAGAAAAACTTATTTTTGTGAGCGAATGATGGACATGTTGGATAACAATATCATCCAATTAAAAGATGTTATGTTTTCTGATGAGTGTACTTTGTCTCTCAACGACCATGCTAATCGGCAAAATTGCCGCTACTGGTCAACGGAAAATCTTCACTGGATGAGAGAAGAACACGCGCAATAACCTCAAAAGGTTAATGTTTGGGCAGGGATTGTAGGAAACCATATCATTGGTCCTTTTTTGATTAAGGGCAACTTGAATGGCGATAATTACTTGGTTCTACTTCAGAATGATGTCATTCCATGTTTAGCCAATTTATATCCTGATTCAGGATATAAATTGGCTAGTGAATACGATATGGTTTCAGCAGGATGGAGCGCCACCACATTACCAAGTTAATGTCGGGCAATACCTCGATACAACATTTCCCAGTCAGTGGATAGCTTGGCGAGGATCTATTGAATGGCCAGAGCGATCACCTGATCTTTCATCATTAGATTTCTTTTTATGGGAATATGTAAAGAGCAATGTATACAAAACTGAACCTTCAGATTTGAATGACTTAAAAGAACTTATAACGTTTGCGATTCGGTCGGTCACGCCTGAAATGTTAAATAATGTTAGAAGACAGTTTCATTTAGGATGTTGCCATGTATCATTAATAAAATACCTAGGAGTGACTTTGGATCAACACATTCACTGGATCGAACACATCTAGAATTTAAATAAACGACTGAGAGCATTACCGCACAGATTTTACACATTAAGAGATATCTTTTCACACAAAAACCTACTAATTCTTTATACTTCCCTAGTAGAATCCATTCTAAGATACAGTATTATAATATGGGGAGGAGCCTTCGTTAACAACTTATGTCCTCTACATATCATACAAAGTTCCATCATAAAAATCATATTCAGAAAAAAGAAACAGTATTCCACAAAATTACTATATGAAGAAACAAAAATCCTACCAATCAGTCTTTTGTATGTTCATCAATATATTATTCGAGTTCACATAACTAAATACTCACTTTGAAGCAGATCTGTCCAACCGACCAGACAAACTAGAAATGAAGAATTAGCAATACATACATTTAAAAAAGCTATAACCCAGAGAACGTTTCTATTTTTGGGTCCAAAATTTTACAACGAAATACCAGTACATTTAAAAAAATTGTCAAACTAAGAAACTTTAAAACTGAAATAAAGATCCTGAAAAACAAGGAAACTTTCTATAAAATTCAACGATAGTGAATACACCCACCATTTGCTTCTATCCCTGCCCTTTACAAATCGTCGAATATCTTTCAGAATTTTGGTAAAAATACGTGCTCACATTAAATATACAGGTGTTTTGAAGTTATGCTTTACACTAGAATTTAATTACCTTCCTTATTTTTTTTATCTTGTAAATCTTTGCTCGCCAAAATTTTTAAGATAGTTTATGTACAATACTAATAGTTTTTTAGAGAAGCCCTGAATACAACACATACACAGACAATTATGCCTAGGTATGTTTTACTCAGACAGCAAATCTAACCCCATTTTGTAAAAAAATTGTAATATTTTTTTGTACATGCAATACTTGAAACTTGAGTTCACATATTACATTGTTTTGGATACAGATTTCTAGTTTGCATAATTTTTTCGAATAAAAAATAAAGCTCAATCTTGAGTTGACTATTGACTTGAATTTTACGTACCTATATCAGAATTATAAAACTACAACCCTTGATGATGGTAACTTGAAAAAGAAATGCAAAGGGAGTTATAATTCTGGTGTGCGGAAGAAGTGTTCGTATTGGACTAATTCAATGTCAGAGGTTTTAGTTTTAACTTTCAGATTTAGTTGAATTTATTATCGAATCATGAGGAATAAAGAATCTGTGGATGAATGTCTTCTTAATAGCACCCTGAAATGCTGAAAGATACTGAATAAAAAATAATTTTTTTAGTCCATGAAATGATTTCCGTTACAATTTACCCAGTTATCCAAAACGACCGATACACATTTTCCATTTCCACTCCTCAGCTAAGAAGTATTACTTCTGAAGTTTTTTGAACCACTGAGTTTACTGGCTTGAGAACCACATCTATCCAGTTATAATTCGTGAATGAAAATATAAGTTCCCTAAATTATTATATCATTGATTACACACCTACCTGTTAGTCGAACACCAATGACCTTGGGACATTTCAATTCCCAGGGAATATTAGCCATTACATCTACAGCGTCTGCACCTCCAACGCCAATACAAAGTCCACCAAGACCACCCCCATTTGTTGTATGGGAGTCAGTTCCTATCATCAAAAGACCAGGGAATGCATAATTTTCTAATATAATTTGATGAATGATGCCTGAAAAAATGTTCATTCACTCAGTAATTTGCAAAGGTAGAATCTTCATTAGAAATTGCTCAAAAATTTATGATAGGTTCATACCTGACCCCGGTTTCCAGAATCCAACACCATATTTGTTACCAGCAGATGCTAAGAAATTGAATACTTCTTTGTTGAGTTCTTTAGCTCGAGCAAGATCTTTCGCCCCTCCTTCTTGAGCTACAATCAGATGGTCACAATGTATAGTACTTGGTACAGCTACCCGTTTTAGACCACTAGAAATGAATTGTAACATTGCCATTTGTGCCGTCGCATCTTGCATAGCCACACGATCAGGGCGTAATCTCAAATAGGATGTTCCTCTTTCGATGTCCTGTTGTAATAATTATAATTGATAAGTTACTTAATTTTGTACAAATGCACTTATAAATATATAGTGAGCACCATATGTAACGGATAAATTCATTTCCTACGTCATTAGCCATTTTCAAGAAAAAACCTGATACACTCTGTGACATAAAAAAATCCTTCTTCCTTCACCCCCTCAACGTTACTGCCACCCCCCCAATTTTTTTAAATTCAAAAAGGAGGTCAAGTGATACCTCATTTTGAAGGATATTCGTTTGTGCATTCAGCAATATAATTTTTTTTTATTTCATTTATGGCAATGAAAAAAAATTCAAAGTGTTGAAAGGTATCACGTAAGTATTCCATTGAATCCGTCCGCTGTACAATATGCCATGCACCTTCAATTTTTTTGTTTGTTTTTACCAACCGTTGTTTGTCAACCGTGACAGTTGAGTAAAAAATTGTGTTTTCTGTGAACTTGCTGAAGAGAAAC
>WOGR01001886.1:0-18682 GCA_015342045.1 Leptinotarsa lineolata | reverse complement strand
CTTTTTCAACCAAAATTACTTTTTTGATCCTTTTATGCCAGTCTTCTTCGGTAATATTAGATACTTCTTCTTTAATTAGCTCTATTACCTTCTTATCAAATTTTGGAATATTATTTTTAAGCCTGATGCTTTGTTTCGAGTTTTCCCAAATCAACTCGATGGGATTGAAAACACAAAAATAGGGGAGAAGTCTCAGTATGGCGTGTCCATACTTTTCAGCAATACTCTCAAGGGCATGCTCTTTTTTTGTCTATGAAACTTCAAGTAGCTGGTTGTTGGTATAGTAATCTTCATAATACAAGTTGTTTCCATTGAAAAACTTGCTATTTCATCTTTCCTCGAAATTTCATTGGATACTTTGATGAGCTGTCGCCAATAATACGAAGCATTGTCAAGAACTATTACACTATTCGCATCCAAATTCGGAATCAATGTGTTTTCAAACCATTCCTCGAAAATATTAGATTCCATATTCTTATGATAGTCAATATTGCAGTCCTCAATTTGTCTCCACATGATTTCAAAGAATTCGGAACCCATCCTTTACTTCCTCCCCAATGCACAATGATTAGTCGCGATCCTTTGTTTACAGGCATGTTAGGCGTACACATTTTCGAACCATCAGTCCACCCTTTCGTAACTGTGTCGTGAGTGGTGTACCAAGTTTCGTCCAAATAGAAAATTTGCAGTTGTTCTTGTCTATATTTAGTTATTTGTTCTAAGTATTTTTACCCAATTCCACTATTCGTCTGCTTTCCATAACTGCGTGACGTTTGTTTATTATTTCAAATCTAAATCCTAGTTACTTTATCCAATTCTGAAGAGTTTTGTCACAGCAGCTCACGTTATGGCCGGAAGTATTCAATTTCTTCCTTATGAGTTCAATTGTAGGAATCTCTTTGCTTTTGTTACAGTCGTATATTGTTTTTTTTCGATGATTTTATTAGATAAGCATCTGAAGGTTTTGGTTATCTTGTATCACATCAAGTCTTGCGTTCATAAGGTTTGTTTTTGACTATTTTACTTACAGTTGAGCAAGGAATTTCGGTCAAATCTGATGTTGCTTGTATTAGTTTGTTTCCCTCTAAACCAAACTTGAAAAGTAGATTCTTATAGATATTGAAACATGCATCCAAATCTTATTCACTGGCATCTCTTTTTCACCATTGCTATTGGAATCACTACACTGGAAAAAGTCTACGTTGTTATCACACTCGTTATTACTATTAGTACTTGTCCAAGGACGCCACATTTTAAACACATAACAAAAATTTTAAGTAATTATAACTGTGCCAATTCCAACACTCAAATCGCGATCAGTTCCCGAACTTTAACATTGATGAGACGCCGACGATAACCATCTGTTTTCTGTTTCAAAATCTGTTTTACCGTTAATCACCATACCCGCATTCCCCGATTTCTATTCATCACCTTAACCTAATTTCAAATTCAATTTTACGACTCTTTAGCTAATCATAAAACTCGTTCAGTAACAAGTATCCAATAAGAACCGGCAATTCTAGAGTCCACGTGGGCTAGTTGACAGGCGGTTCATTTTTATAAACTGGTTTTTTGGCCTTTGATAAAGCCGACACTTTAAGTGTGCACAATATATCTTACTTGGACTATACTTAGGGATCGCATAATATTGCCGCATCTGCATATCAAACTAGGGCTCATAAAACAATTTGTAGAAGCTTTGAATAAGGATGGAAGTTGTTTTAAATACATATCTAAAAAGTTTCACAAGAGTACAGAGCAACTGAAAACCAGAATTTTCGATGGCCCTCAAATAAG
The DNA here is from genome assembly GCA_015342045.1 of Leptinotarsa lineolata. Lineage (NCBI taxonomy): Eukaryota > Metazoa > Arthropoda > Insecta > Coleoptera > Chrysomelidae > Leptinotarsa > Leptinotarsa lineolata. Next base: position 16,885 of record WOGR01001886.1, on the reverse strand, counting down.
GACGAACACTTCAATAGTCATATAACTTATATTGAAAAAAATGCCTGGAATAAATTCGTTTGGACTGCACAAAATTCTCTGGGAAACAAAAGGAATGAAAGCTATGGTGAGCACGTTGAAAATATATCATAGCACTTCCAGCAGCTTAATTGTAATATGAGTAACAAGGTACATTTCCTACACGACCTTGTCCCTGAAAATCTTGATGATCTGAGTGAAGAACAGGTGGAACGGTTCCATCAAGATATTCGGAATATATAAGAGCGATACCAGGGTCACTGGGAGGCCCACATAATCGCGGGCTACAGTTGAAGCATTAAAAATAGTTAAGTCAAGCAAGAAAATCCTACAAAAGATTTTTTTGGTGAATAGTGCCTGTTGTTTAAGGATTGTTATTAATTGAAATATTTTTTCTTGAAAATCACATTTCTCTTATATCTCAAAAACTAAAGCTGGTACAAATCTAGGTTGGGTGAGGTTAGGTCAAAAGTAAGTGGGTCTATTAGAACCTCCACCGCAACCCGCAAGGGTTTATTGTGGCTCACACCTATTCACACTCTACAAGAACAAAAGTGCCTCATATTTGCGACCTGCAAATAAAGATAAACCTAAAAATAGAACGAACCTTTTCTCTTCAGCAGTTTCTGTAGCCTTGAGCAATTCTTTTTGTTTCCTTTTCTCTTCGGCGGATTTGAGCCGTTCCGCTGTTAATTTCGCCAACAATTTCGTGGAATCATCCGAAGAATCACTGTCACTAGAATCATCGTCTGAGGAGCTGCTTCTTGATTTTTTCTTCTTGCTCTTTGATTTCCTATGTTTTTTGGTTGATTTCTTTTTCTCCCGTTCTGAACTTTTCTTCCGATTTGAATATTTTCTGTCTTTGTCTTCAATATCTTTGGTAGACTTTGACCTATGTCTACTAGATTTTCGGAATCTTGAACTTGAATCTTCAGAACTATCAGAATGTGATGTTTTTCTTCGCGAGTGACTAACACCTCTACTTTTAGACTCTTCGTGATATCTCGACAAGCGTGAGCTATGAAAAAAATAATGCACATTTAGGATTGAGCTTTTTTTTAATCTGCCTATTATATTCAAATAGCACAATAGAAATTCACATTTGTATCTATACTTCACATACAAAATAGTTGGAGTATGTTGTATGTTGAAAAAATGTGTATGAGACAAAGAATGTTGTGAATGGTTAGAAATGAATATGGAATGTATGATTGAAGTGTTGACAATATTGAGCTCAACATCATCCTGGCTTGCCTATAATTAAAAAAAATTACAGAGTTGAAATCTGGTAATGAGAATTTCAGCACTTCAATCTCCGGAAAGCTCATTTTTCAACACTAATAGTTTCTTCATTATCTAAAATACAAATATAATTGAAGTTTAACTATGAATCAAATTTCTAACTCAATCCTGAATGTGCATAATTTTATTCAAAAATGTTGAAAGTAATCAACCTTTCATTTAAATAACGTCATTCACCCATATAAGTCCAGTATTTCACTTAGACATCAATTGTCAAGATTTGACTAGATCTTAAATATTAAAATATTAAAGAACACAAAAACTATTTAAATTGAAAGGGAAATAATTTTCAGAAAAGATGAATTCTCCATCTTTGTGCAAAAATATGGGAAGAACTTGACTCCAATAACAATTGCACAAGGATGTGAATAACGTACAGAGAAGTTTCTTTCAGATAAATAACTACTTTCAAACATATGCACATTGAATTACAGGAAAATAGCTTTTAAATAAACAAATATTCACAGAGACGCTACACAATGCAATATATGAAAGAGTATCACTTACATAAAAAATACAATTCCTAGGTGTACTTCTAGAAGTTTTGAACAGAAAACACTCGTCTTCAATATTCATAAGTTTGAAAGTAGTTGTTTTAAATGGACTTGTCCTTTCAGTTTGTATCTGAAAGAAACTTCGGTGTATGATCTACAAATTTTTGTGGAGAGTTTATTTTGAACTCGATTGTTTTCTTTCTTTCTGAGTTTCCCAAATTTGTATATAATGTTGAAGAATCGAAAAGTTATTTCCCATGAACTATTTTGATGTTGAAATTTTCACTTGAGTTACCTACCAAATATTTTCCAAATTTGTGAAATATGCTAACGTATTTTGTCATCTAAACAAGTGAGTCTGTTAGACTTTCAACTTCATTGGTGAACTAACTGAAAAAACAGGTTCGAGAGCTCTTTATAAAAGAACATATATAGATTTTACCTTTTTTTTTTCAGTCAGAATATAAACTTCATATCTTTTCCTAAATGACAGGTCATAAAAATATCTACCGTGATTTCAACAGAAATATGATTTTGGTATGCATTTCGACTCAACGACTTCCTTACTGGAGGATTGTATATCAAAAAAAAAGTTACGTTACACAAATACTTATCATATGCATCTTTATGCTACTGAACTACGAGCTGAGGTTAAGGTATTTATTCTTAAAGAACATCAAATATTGTAGTAAATTGTTCTGACTATTGTTGAAATGTTTCTCAACTTCTACAAACTCTTAATATCTTGCATTATTTAATTTTCTTGAACTACCTGAGCTGAATCAGTGTTGCGACACGTCAGAACTACAAAAAAGTATTCTAGAGGAATTCTATTGCTGTGCCAAATTGGTGTTCTAAATCTGCATCAAGGAATTCATTTGGTCATGAAATACTACGGTTGAGTTAATTTTTTGCATTTTATAAACATATTTCACTTTGCCAAGATAATGGTTGAGCTCAAAATCAACACAGAAAAATGTTTGACATGACTAGATTTGGAAGATATAATTTCACTGGGGTCAGGTATTTGTAAATAACACACCGAATTTACACATCAAAATATTGTAAGGTTTTATTAGGCAGTCAGTAGGAATAAAATTATTCTAAAACCACAATGATTGCGATAATGTATGACTCAGATAACTGTTAGAGAAAATAAAAGATATTCCACATAATATAATTATTCCACTAACAATGTATTTACCGCCTTGGAAACAATGATATATCAAAGGTAACTAATAAGGTAATGGAAAAGGATAATAAAATTGTATATCGTACAATTTGATGCAAATTTGAAAACGTAAGTATCAAAAGGAAATTTTGTAGACATAATTTCCTTTATCTCTTGTTCAAAAAGTATAATCTTGATTATCAACTGGCTAAATGATAATACTGTTCAAAAGTGAAACAAAAACCTAAATCAGTGCTAAGTTGTTTCCAATACAGCAAAATGAGATAAAAATACAAAATGTACATTTTTGAGAGTGCTAAGAAGAATTTATCAACATAACTGTCTCTTATACAAATAAACGTAAAGATATCTCAAGAAATAACATGAATATCTGAGATCTATATATCCGAATCACACAAAATAATCTTCAACCCATAAGTAATTTGGTTAGCCAATTCATAATTACTAATTTTCTATGCGTTCTTATTCTTCTCTGAAAGATACTTAATGAAAAATTTCACAAAAACATATATTTCCCCAATTTTGTAGATGAATGTCACTATACTATAAGTCCAAAATAGTAGGCACTAAATTCTCAGAAATGACTGACGCTTTTGCCTTAGTCTGTCTCTTGCAGTGGCGTGCGGAAATTATACTAAACAGATGAAACATGATGATAAAATAATGCGTTTTAATGCGTTAAAATGTTTCTGATAATTTAGTGCCTACTGTTTTGATTTTTTATGACAGAGGTTTAATTCAAAGATTTCATTTTACACAAATTTTACAAATTAGTGATAACATATTTCTCAAATCAGAGTTAGGACAAGCTAAAGAGATCCGTTCGATGACAAAACTGCAGCCGAAAAAATTGTTTACTAGACCTTCTTTTACCCAATGTCAGTTTAAAAACATTTCTCAATGTCTCGGACTCATCAATAGTACTATGAAATGAATTTTTTTTCATTATAAAATATCTGCAAAATATGTGTCTTGCTTTCATTCGTAGAAGTTACCATTTTTCAAAAATTCGTCATTCAAATCTATTCACAAGTTATATGAAAAGTCAAATATCTATGACAAAATCAATTATTACCTTTATTGTTTAAGAGGAATTCCTTCACAAAAAATTACATATCTAAGTAACATTTGTGAACCATTTAAAAAACTACAACGCGTGTTTCACTACACATACAGTTCAGGCGTATTTGATACTAATTACCTGCTTTGATGACTTACCTGAGGCCACCTATCAAACCTTGCGATATTCAACTACCAATTTCAACAACGAAAAAACAAATTAAAAAAAGAATCAATTCGCCAGAACAAAAATACTGTTTCTTGAAACTTTTTTCGCTAAGTTAGCATCATCAGGAGATAACTAAACCAGTTTAGTCATCTCCTGATGATGCTAACTTGATTGGCGAAACCTCCGTCCAGAGACTATTCATTCTATGCCAAAGATTCCAAATTCTTCTCGTTAGGTCATAGTAATGATCAAAAAAAATTGAAATGGATACCAGTGGGGTGTGTAATGAAGACCAATAGAAAAAATAAGATTCCAGGTAGAGTTGATCGTACTGATGGAATACCGATGTCACATGATGTAAAATTTCTAGGTACCATGTTAGATGAGTCTCTGAATGGGGATCTGAATATTGATGGTGTTTGCAAGGAACTCAATGCATTTTTTGCGATTAAGTAATTGAAATTGGAGATAAAAAATCCCTTAAGTGTATATTTTGTAATGGCATATCCGCATATTTCTTTTAATACAATGTCATGGGGATGCGGTAAAGATTTTAATAGAATATTTGTTGCCCAAAAACGCATTATACAACTGATTTTTTATATGGATTATTATCGTGAAACCTATTCTTATACGGGATAATATATTATCCCGTATTCCACAAATCAAATAAGTTTAAAAATTCTCCGATGTACAATGCTATCTTACTTTACAATAAATGGACAAATTCAATCAAGGAGTCCAAATCAGATAAATTTTCAAGAAATCGACAATATTCTTAATAAAAAAAAGTTTTTATAGTTTAAAAGACTATTGGTATGATAATTCGTGATAATAATCCCCAATGTGAAATAATATATGTACTTGTTCCTTTTGAAATTTTGACATATGTATATTATGTGCTGTGGTTTATGTTTTATCGGTACATTAAGTACCGAAAATGGTTAATAAAATTATTATTATCATTATTTTACCAATATCAATCAATATATTTTAAAATAATTAGACATTTAATTTTTATATCAGATGTACGAGTATAACAATTGAAGTAACTCCCAATCTATCCAAAAAAACGGTGAAAGAAATGAAATGTTATAGAACCCGTTTCAGTTACCACGAAATTCTTTGCAAAAAAGGTATTCACTTTTTTTTGTAAAAGACACCATTAGCAATAAATTCGGTTCTCATAATGAATTTCTAAAAGTCACCACAGAGATATAGTACTATACGCGTTTTTTTCATGTACTTTCTCCAATAGGCTCGCTCATTCATAATATAATTCTCAAATGTCTTTCCTAAAATAATACATGAACTCTAAAGGTTCATAGCATACCTGTTTCCATATCGTTTTCAAAACAATAGTTGAAAATCCACTCTAATAAAATGTTGCAGTTATATTATGGATTATATTTTATATATTATTACTAGTATGCGTATTTTATAACTGTGATTTTATACTTATTTATCAATTCAATTTTATGTTTGTACGATTTCATATTTAAATGATATATTATATGTCAAAACTAAATACTTTTTTATATTTAAAATTATATTGTGATTTTATATTATAATGTGTGTTTTTAATTTTATACATTAAGTAGTTTTAATTTATTGATTACAAATTATTAGGGTAGCTAATTACCGGTAAAATCGACCTCACCCAAAAGGAAGGTTCTGTTACGATTTTAAAATGAGTTATCAAAACTCTGCTCACAACTTTACTTGCAATACTCAAAAGCCTAAGGTTTATGTATACGTTATTTAAATACATATTTAGGTATATTTGAAAAGTAATACAAATTATGAATCATCAAAAAAATTAATTGGTGTTCCGGGCGACTTGATTGATTCCAGAGGCGCATTTGCTTTTTCAGCATTCTGAATAAACATTATTATTATTATATTCATATCAGGAATTGAGAGACATTTTTTCTTTAAATGATTACTTTCTATGAGAAAATAAGCGACTTTTTTTGTAGACAATTTTATGATGAATAAAAAAGGTTATATAACATCATTTTATCATATCTTTAGTATTTATTAGATTATTCAAAAGTGGCGATTTCTACGAAAAAAAAACAGAAACTTTTGATATTTCCGAAGACATTGAAAAAAAAAGTACTTTAGCATCAAATAAAAAGGAAGTCCACTCGGAATAATTCTCATCGATAAAATAAGGGTCCAAGTAGACAATTGAAAACAAGCACTGGAAATGCATCACTCTTCTCGACGCGCATTTCACCAACCAAGTTGACGTCTGATTTAGTCTGTAGTCTACTTCTCCTCAAGATGCCAACTTGGTTCGTGAAATGCGCTAGCTGAAATTTTATTAGCAGTAGAAATAATCTAACTGAAAAATAAAAAACGAGAAAGCATATTTCCATGATATTTTTCAATCAAGAATCTAGTTCAACTTTCTCCTACTATAACTTATTATTTTTGACCCTCTGATTACTTGTGAGCTAAAGTTTTCAAAAATGTTAAAATAAAATAGACGTGCCATTTTCCTCGAAATGAAAATGATGAAAAGTAAGATATATTACAACTAAATTGAATAAATAAAAACACATTCAGTCACTAAACTCATAGAAGGTCTAATTACACAATAAGATTCAAATAAGAAAAAATGATATATTGACAAACAAGTAATAAGCTTGAATTTTAACTATACAGGGTTGGGCGAATATAGAACTGCTAATATAATAGTTATGTTCACGATACAGTGTGTCCCGCTAAAGATGAATACAGTCGCATAATTTTATTTTCAGAAGCAAACAAATGATTTTAGGTATAATTATAGATCTCCATAAGCTACTCCTATTGTTAAATAAAGCCAAATTTTTATTATCTGGCCTTGTGCGAGAGATATCAGAAAAGTTATTTGAAAAAGTTTGTTGTGAATGTTATTTCAAGTCAAAATTAGCATTTTTATTATTTCGATTGTCCCAGTTTGGTGCATTTTTCAATCATCTTACAATTATTGTTGCCAACTTCTTAAACTTCGGTGATATAGCAGCCATTTTTTACCATTTGAAAAATAGAGACAAAATATTCAACATTTAGATTTAATCAGTGAATTGTTTGAATGACTGCTTGCACTATGTACATCAAAGAGTCGTAAATGTGGGGTAAAATGTGAGTAAATTGAAAAATTTAAATTATTTGGAGACAAAGTTAGAAGTAGTAGAAAGGTTGCTCGTGAATTTTATAGCCATCATTTAAATGATATGCTTTAATACTACTGGTTGTGTTATGAATAAAATTTCTGATAATCTACTTCGTAGACATCGGAAAAATCCTCAAGACGGAATTATTTTGGCAGCAAATTAAGACACTCCTAGAGCCAGTTCACGAAATCTGTCTTTAAATTTAAATTTTCTCAAAAAACCGCATAGAAAGACGTTTCCATCGGCATGAAATAAAGCTATTTGAACACAAATTCTAGCATACTTGAATACAACATGAAAAATTAAGTTATTATAATTGGGTCCAAGAAAACGTTCAAACAATCGCCACTTTTTATGCAAAAATCATGTCTAACAATGAAACGACATGCAAATGTCTTCAGAAAATTGGAGATATTGGGCTGTAGAAAATCCGTGCTGGAATATCCGTTTAAAATCTGTTTTTTCGTTAATCAGCTGTAGCCCCCATACAAACGACAACTCTCAAAAGTTGAGAAACTTGTGCGAGCTAAGGACTAACGAGGTCTTACCTTTCAACTGCAAAGACTAATATTCATAAAAAAATAACCGACCCGCCTCTCAATTTTCTTCAACAGTGAATTATAGGAGGAGGTTTGCCTCTCGAAGTGTGACAAGATATTACAACAGAGTAAAGACGCTCCTGAAGAAGCTATTGTATAGCGAAACACGTGTTGCGAGTTTTGTAAAAGTGTTTAGTGAAAATCTCACAATAGTGTTTCTTGAATACATATGGATTGTCAGCAAGTATCCGCCGATTCCGTGAAATATTTTTAAAAAAATAACAATACGATATATACGATGCCTGTATCAATAACTCTCGCCTGATTCTTTACTAAAGTGGATTACAATAAATAGCCCTTTCAAACGTCCTTCTTGTTTCCCAGATATTAAGATCCTAGATTTTTATTTTTTAGGTACTATCAAGAATGAAGTATACAAAAAAAAACCTCTAAATCACGATGAATTGCGTGAAATAAATATTAAGGGTAGTCAAGTAACAGGAGCAGAAGAATTGTATGAAGGCTATTTTCCGGGTTTTTTGCCGTGGTCTGCAGGATTTTACGCCTGACGTTTCGTCTACAGCTGCGGTAGACATTTTCAAAGGCGGTGTGGTAACGGTCGCAACACCCGAGTTGAAGCTCGGGTTCTTGTTCCTATCGTCTGCACTCCATCAACTACTATTTCAGTACTGGTCGCTCTATTTATATTGTTCTTCATTGTATTACCTGTTCGTGTACCAGTACTGAAATAGTAGTTGATGGAGTGGAGACGATAGGAACAGGAACCCGAGCTTCAACTCGGGTTTTGCGACCATTACCACACCGCCTTTGAAAATGTCTACTGCAGCAGTAGACGAAACGCCAGGCAAAAAAACCTGCAGACCACGGCCAAAAAACCAGGAAAATAACCTTCATACAGTTCTCTCCGGCCGTGATAGTTTACATTCAGCAGAAGAATTGTTAACAATAATTGCAAACAGAATGAAAAATGCATCAGACTAGGAGTTGGATTAGCTGAAATAGATCCCATTTAATAACCTTACATTTGCCAAATTATAACTAGTTTTATCAATTCAATGATATGATTCAAAATTATGACATGGAATTCACAAAAAACTATTAAAAATGTAAAAATAGAAAACTGAAAATCGACACATACGTCTTAAATAACATTCTCAGCAACTTTTTCAAGTAACTTTTTCCGATACCTCTAACGATAAGTTAGAGTTACTGAACAATCACATATAGTAATACCTTAGATTGTGCAGCTTACGGAGGTTTATAATGGTATCAAAAATTATTTCATTACTGAAAACAAGAAAAATGAAAGATTGCACTCATTTCAAGTGGGATTCACTGTATATCAAATTATTTTCAATATTGGTAGTATCCAAATACAGTATTATATAAAAACACTCAATAAAGAGATAAATAAATCAATATTCAATTTCACCATGACTTAAATAATAGATGAATCGAAGTCAGTTCATGCAAACTCATCAATAATTGTAAAAAGTTGACAATCATTTGTTCAGAATAAATTTCTCTTCCAAATACAAAATCACTGTTCATATGACCCAGTTTAAAAATATATACCATTTAGTTCACTAAAAATGCAAAAAGAAATAGTTTCACTTTATAACATAGCAAACAAACTGAATACTCAAAACTGAAGTCAGCAATTGGAAAGAAGTAATGCACATAAAAAAGTTGAATAATTTTCTCATTACAATAATCAATACCTCTAGGCTACATCAAGGATTAATGATCAGTCTCTTAAAAACTTTTTTTAATAATAATGTGAGTGCTAAAATGAATTTTGAATGATATGAGATCGATGGTCTAGTAAAAGAGGAAAATGGTGGTCTCTCTTGGGATAAAAACTGACGATATCAGAAACAGTTATGAAATGAATTCAATTTTGCTTCACGAACTGGCTTATGGAAAAACCAGAAAAAATATTGGTAGCATCCCATTTCATAAAGAGCAAACATTTTCTGTCTTATACAATCACGAGTAATGAAATAAACATAACTGATATTTCAATATATTAAACTATTTTGACCAACATTCATGAACAAAGCCATCTATGTCAAAACATTATTCATTTGATGTCATTTTGCCTTTGAAATGTTGAATGTATCAAAAAACAAGATCGCAAATATATCTACAAATTCTTCAATGTTAAGGGTGACCTTTCGTGGAGCAAATTCAAAGAAACCTACTTTGAAGGATGAAAGACAGGAAACAAATTTTTATATATTTTCCAAAGAAATATAACAAAAGTTAGTTTTTTCTATAATTTTCAGAATTTATTCTGATGTCATCAATCAGTTACATTCAGTACACATGAGAAATGTAAAGTTTCCACCATTTAATTGATCTTTCGTCTCACCAAGTTGAAAATGTGCCCAACATTCACATTAAAGAAGTGGTCATAAGATTATGTATAACTAACAGTCAAAAGAAAAAAAATAATTACGTAATCATTACTAATTTCACTAAATAGAAATAAATTCTCTCAGTTCAATTTTTAATCAAATTCTAATTGTTTCTCATATCCTAAAAATAATAAGTTTATTCAAGTTCACGTAAAGAACATGAAAATAATCACATGAACTTGGCCAGTTCAAATTTTTGCCATTCTTTTCAAGAACGAAAATTCGAGAGCACGCTCATTCATTACTAACATTCATAACTACCAGGCTACAAGCCCACATAAAATTTTACGGGATCAAATCACCCACTATGAATCATGTTTATAATGATGCTTCTACATAAAACAACTTAGAACTTTAATGAGATGAATGAAAACACTTTTTGTCTAATTTCCACTACGTTCATTTATTCTTACGACCGGTTTCGGGGTTTAACCCATTAAGTTAGTTTTACTTGATAATGAGGTTTATCAAAAAATATGAATTGTTCTCAAGAGAACAGTACCTCCATTTTTGACAATATGTAATAATTTACGAAAAAAAATTTCAAATATTTTCGTTTTGTAAATTCAGTTTCATGTGGGATAGAAAGTTTTTGGCTTTCTACTACCCCATCTTGAATCAAAAAAATGTGGGAATCTTCCAAAGAAAGGAAGAAAGCAATCATTTTTGAAAAGAAGTAACTCTAAACATAGATTCTTTTATATGAATACTGAATTATACAAAAAACACTTTTTTCTACTGAGTAGAAAAAAGTGTTTTTTGTTTGGAATACAAACTGAGTGGAAAAAAGTGTTTTTTGTATAATTCAGTGTTCATATAAAAGTTTTAGTATCGAAAGATTTTTTCTTTCGTGTAATTCAATGTTTATATGAAAGTAGTTGTTTCAGAAAGGCTTTTTCTTCCATTTTTCATCTGAAAGTTATTTCTTTGCATGATCTTCACATCCATGTTTTTAAAAATGATTGCTTCCTTCCTTCTTTGGAAGATTCCCACATTTTTTGTATCAAGGTGGAGTAGTAAAGAGCCAAAAACTTTCCCAAGAATTAATCACTCCTAAAAATATAACTCTTCAATTTAAATGTTCATGCATTCTATAAATTTTCATGTATTTTGAAATTCACTGTATAGTGTATAGTTCTTGTCAGTGCATCCTAGATTGTATGTACAATAATTAGTTCGAATTTCGTTGTTGTGGGGATAAGTTTTGAGAAAATATTTGTAAAATAATGCAACTGCATATTTGAATAAGATCTTCAATTCTAGTCAACTTATTTCAAAAACAATTTTCGAAATTGTCAATAAAGGGTATTTTACTTTTGAGAAAAAATCATATTTTTTAACCAACCTCGTATTTTACTGAAATTATTTGATGACCCGTGGTTGCATTCTAGGATTTATTCCTTACAGAACTTTTTATGAGGATTTTTTTTCTGATAAAAGTTTCTCATGGTTTCAGTTTACTGAAACATAATGCGTAAATGGTATTGCTGATTAAAATAAATCTATATAAGTATATGAGCTACATTCTCTATAATTTTTTCATCATTCTCTTGAAAGCCATACATAATATTTTGTCCACCTCCAGGAGAAAAATTCAATTTTCCCATATAATCACCTGTACTGCTCAAAACTCACAGTAGAGTGCTCCAAATAGCAGGATCATTCTAAACATGGTAGGTCACTTGACCCCATAAAATTTTGAAAAGCTTGTAATCTATACAATCTAACTTCTTTTTCTAAATTCACCTAAATCACACATACCTCACAATCTCATTATTCCACACTTTTGCTCTTGCCCAACCCTATACATACCACAATATGTTTATTTGACAATACGATACCTATTAAAGCAATTATAAATATTAAAGTTGTACATCAGTTACAAGTGGCAGTGATAGCTGACTTCAGTGGTCACCTAATGAATTAACTATACAAGTCGATACTGATCCTGAGCAGAATTTATATCCGAATGTAATTTAAAATTATTATAAACTTCACAAAGTTCTTGGAGTTTATATTCTTCTAGACAAACGAAACCTTCCAAATTTGGGGATTGCTTGCGGGCACAGTCCATGCAATGCACCACATGCCTTTTCTCTTGCTCTTTGATGAAAAGAATGTTGAATACTTCAACTTCACAATGCCCGCAGTAGTGTGAAGATTCGTTCTTTCCCCTGCCATGAAACTTAACATCAACACCTCTGTTTTTGACGTACTCCAGTATTCGAGAGCATTTTGTTAAAGTTCTCAACAGACAATTCTTTATCATCTCAAACAGTCTTCTATCGGATACTTTTATGTTTCTTGCCAAATTCCAAGACAAATGGAGCATGGGTACAATCGATTTGAAACTCTGCAACTTGTTCCACTCATATCTTTCAATTGCAAGCTGATACTGTCTTGCTGTTAATGGTCCAACGTTCCATGCAATGTTATTGCACCACCCAACAGCTTGAACCCAATGTACACACCCAGCATTGACCCACACCAAGTCTCCAGGCCTCTGCAAAAAGCGATACACCGGAATATTGGCATGATAGAGATCTTCTAAAACTGGCCACCAAGAGCCATGTAGATAATTTATTTGGTTTTTCTCACACAAAGCATAAACAGAACCCCAATACGCGTCAGGAACCCCAAACCATTCACAATCACCCGGGCCTATATTGATATTAATCGAACAAAAATTATTGTTCTCTTGGTGTCCCGGCGTTCGACTCCCAGGAACCTTCATATAAAGTTGGACCGTGTTCATACCAAGAATGACATGTCCAACGTGAGAGAGCATATTTGCTGCAGACACTATTCGTGCAAAGGCAGGTAATTTCATCAGTTCTTGAAGCTGCGGTCTCCACTTACGTTCATCAGATAAATCAACATTGGTACCAAACTTTAAGGTTTTTTGTTCCTTACAATTTTTTATGATCGATGGTGTGATGCTAATATTGATTTTTCTCCTTTTTGCACCACACTGGGAAGAATCCTTTGAGTCTGAATCTGATAAGGCATTAGTCTTTTCTCGCTCTTCTCGCAAACTTTCCTTGAAACTCCATGCTTGATACTGGGCGTATCTAGCAATGGTAGTGTGAGATCTATGTGAAATGCAAGCCCAAACCTTTCTGCCTGTTTGTGGATCCCAGTTTTCATCTGATGGTTGCTGTATTTGAGTCCTCACTTCCACACTGTGATCTGGATTAGCCTCAACCAATGTTTTTGTTGAAAATAAACCCAAATCAAGTTTTAACGCAGACGCTAATCCCCTGACCACCGCTATGGGATGTTTCAGACAAAATTCTTGTAATTGAGGGCTGAATGCATGTTTTTTGTTTTCCAAGAAGACTGAGGGGGTGGGAGGTAAAAGTTGTTTATGACTGAGTACTACAGAAGGAGGGTCAGGAGGTATTGGTGGTGGAGCCGAGTCTGATATTATTGAGCTATTGATATTACCATTTACAACTTCACTTTTGCACAGTTTTAATATTGTCTGCGCATCCATTTCAATATTATATTCAATTTTAGACTTTTTCTCTCCTGAATTGATTTTGTCAAAGTCCCAAGGTGGCTCTGCTTTAACTGTCAGTACGCTCTCATGTATGGGTGATTTTATCTTTCCCTTAACATCAGCTACAATTTCTGATCTAGAATCAATGTTTGAAGGCGAAAAACGTTGTGAAGGCAACATGTTTGGAGTATTATTATTTCCATGAGAATTCGGAACAGATATAGGCTCTTTCACATCCATATCATCTGAACCAAAATGTTTCAATAAATTTTCAGCTAGAGTTGTAGCAAGATCTTTTTGTGCAAATATATCTTTGAGATCCTCCTCTAAATCCTCATCAAGCTCAGCTGTATGAGGTCCAGAATGTATCATAAACTCTCTTGGTTCAACAACAGGACTAGATTGAACCAATTTATCACTTTTGGCAGTGTTCGTTGAGGAAATGATTTGTCCAAAAGACTGAACATTACTATAAGCTGGAGTTGTGTCTGCTGGTCTTGGAGCTGGGTGTCTTTGGGCAATTTGTTGTTCTTGATTCTGCTGTGTTAATCTGTACTGTTGTTGGAGATGATGCATGATATTTAGTTGTGTTGAATTCAATGTACCGACATTTTGCTGGAGGTTATTCAAAAGATGTAACTGTTGCGGCGATAAACTGTAGGCTGGTTGGCCCATTGTTGTCTTTTGACCAGTTTCTGGCTTGAAACGTTTACTTGGGTTATCATTTGGAGATAAATATGGGGGAGGAGGACCTTGATGCGTTGAAGATGTGTAACTTTTCTGGAAATTTTGGGATGCCCCAATTCTATTAGGTTGGGATGAATTTTGCTGTCTTGAAGTCATTCCTGCGAATACAGGACGTTGCACGTCATTAACGGAAGGAATTGACCCAGCTTTTGCATGTCATATCTCTTGAAGATAATATATAATGCCAATGGTATTCTCTGATTTTTCTGCTAATTGATCTTGGCAACAATCAACCAACCAAGCTGTTGAAAAATATCAGCTCTCAGCAGCTTTATTACAAAAATTATTCTACGATAATGTTAAAACTGAAAAATATATTTACCTATGTTCCTTGGACATTCTCAAATCAAAACATAAATAAAAATAAATAAGACTGCATTCAACCACGTAACAATGCACTAGCCGTATTATTCTACTTTCACACCGTTTGTAATTTGTGCAGTAATAATACTATTTTCATCTCTTAAAATTCCATACAAACAAGAGAGAGAAAAACTGTTCGAAGATCAAACGGAGCCTATCAGGGTTCTTAAAAGGAATCACTATAAACAATGAAAAAAAATTCAGTGCTGCCACCTACATACTTCAGTCACAGAACCATGTGTTGACAGGAAACAGGAATCCATCAGATTCATTTGCTTTGGTTTCTATGTATCCATGGAATATCAGAATGGTATTGATGGAGGAATCGAGTAGTTATTCATTAATCGAATGAAGAGGTGTCGAATAACTTTAATAATCGAATAAAAAATCGATTTCACTTATTATAAAGAAGAAATATGCGTACGGTTAGGATTGTACTCTTTAATTTGTTGGTTTGAGTTCCTTCATGCAGGACACAAAAGTATATACGTCAACTTCACATTGACAAGTAATAAATTCTTAGTGTTGAATTGAATTTCAGGAAAATTACTTGGTTTATACACCATAGTTCAAAGTAATTGTTTTGGGTGGATGTTTTCTTACAGTTTTAAATAAACTTTTGTATATTATCTTTAGCTTCCTGTGGAGATTTTATTATTATTTATAATTTTTTACCTAGAAATTACTCCTTCTACATAAGTAGAAGAACTTTTTTTGTAATAAGGTTAATAAATGGCAAAAAATGTTTTTCTTTAATATTTTCATTTCAAATAACCAGAGTTCAACTTTGTTAGTTTATTTCTTTTTGTGTTAACCACAGATTTCATTTAACGAACTTTTCGTTTTATATATGTTTCATATAAATGATTTTGATGAAGTATGCAGTTCGTAATTATTGAAAACTTCATTTATTATAGATTCCTAAATTTTCTACTAGGCTGAGATGTAGCTAAATATAATAGTGAAACAAAGGCTATACACATGAGAATTGTGAATGAACCTTCAATTTTTCAATTGGAAAAAACACGACCATGTCAAAATTTTTGTCATTTGCCATTTTTATTTTTTACGTTAACCATAGCATTGATAGGGACAACACCAAACCAAGCACGGAACCAAAAACTCAAAGTCGAATTGTTTTAATTTAATCAAATGAATCGAATACAATGTATTAGAGTTATTCTATTTTCCGTATTTTTGGTTTATTTGACTGGTTTATATAAATATCACATACTTTTATTTGGGTATTTCAGTCAAATTCAGCGGGCTATAGGAAAACTATTTTTTGTTATTCAAGCTTTCGGAAATATATTTCTTCCTTTTTCAAGAATCTCTACAAAATAAATATGAAATAAACAATATAAAGTAATATGAAAGACTCACCAAAGTTAGTTTAGAATATAAAAAAGCATTCATACATAAATAAACCAAAAAGTCAAATGTGAGAGTGACGTTGAAAATTTTGTTACAGCACCAGAGAAAATGTGATTGATGATTTCAAATATACAGTGATATAAATATAAATGAAGAATTATTTTTGATCTATAATTTTTGGTTAATTGAGTTTAGTTGTTCAGTTTTGTTGATCAAAAGTTGAAATATAATTGTAAATTTGACTTAAATTTTGTATTTCTAATTTTTGTTCAAGTTATTATTATTTTTACTTATGTGGACCATTTCCAAAAATAGTCTTTTGACTTTATTATTTTCAACCGCTAAAATTTTTGTATTTTCATAATCCATAGAATGATCTACAGAAATAACATGTTCAGCCAGTCCATAAGAACGTTTATTTAGTCTGCAGTCACTTTTATGTGACGTGATTCTTCCAGATAGATTACGACTGGTCTCACCAATGTAAATTGAATTACAAGAAGAACATGGAATACTAT
>WOGR01001885.1:5452-18686 GCA_015342045.1 Leptinotarsa lineolata | reverse complement strand
GGGACATGATGTATCATCTTGAAGCATTTTCCACCGTCTTTGAATTTACCAAGTAATATATAGGGGGTTTCATTTGAAAAAATGAATTTTTGACTACTTTTATGCATAATGGAAATAATAGTAATTTCATCACGCCCTGTATGATATGGAGTCGATTTCTTGGTGTTATTTGGATATTTTTAGATTGTCCAAACTATCATCAAAATATCAACTTTTCATGAATTGAGAGTACTAATGTACTTGAATTCAATTAAGGCTATGTTTTGGACCATTTTTAGCACAATTTATTTTTTATCTCGAAAACAGATAGAGATAGGTATAGAACATTATCAACAGAAAAGTACTAAAATACTGGAGCAATTCCAAAAATGTAATAATATACGGGATGTTCCATTAAAAAAAAATATAGTTGCTAGAACTTTTTGATAGAAGTGGCAACGCCGCAATGATGAAAATATGTTAGATCGATAGAACAGGTAAGGAAATGTGAGAGGTGGAATTTTTAGGAAAATCATGCTTTGCGTTTTCCAGAAA
Organism: Leptinotarsa lineolata; assembly: GCA_015342045.1. Lineage (NCBI taxonomy): Eukaryota > Metazoa > Arthropoda > Insecta > Coleoptera > Chrysomelidae > Leptinotarsa > Leptinotarsa lineolata. Next base: position 18,152 of record WOGR01001885.1, on the reverse strand, counting down.
CGTCTAACCTACCATCGACCGCTGTATTTAATAATAAAAAATTGAGGAAAAATGATACAACAAAACACAAACCAAAAGAAAATAGTAATAGTCAAATCTCGAATAAGTTTCAAATTAAGTGCCTTTGCCGTAATTTCTACCACATACGAGAGTGACTGTCCGATACTTTGGGGCCGCTACCAAACTATAACACGACTATTAGATCCACTATATATACTGATTTTTGGCCAACTTTGAGTTAACTTTGGCTAACAGTTAACTCATCGCCGCCTCTTCAAGCTCTTCAAGCTCATTGCAAACTTAACCCTAATTTCAACATGGTTGAGCTCGGTTTGGGCATACGGGATCTATTTTTCGCACTGACTTTTCAAAAATATAACCCAAAAAGACTATCTTTCAAAAGACTGTCCGTGACCGAGTCTCTAAATAGGAAGACACCTCTTGTTCGAAACACTTGACTCCGCTTGCTAAATGAGATTTCTGCTTGACTCCCCGACGCCAATTGTCTCCCCAAAAGTCTCGAAGCAATCGCAGATACTCTGTCATAAGTTTTTTAAAACCTACCTACCATTTTTTTCTCTCAGTTGATCTCGATTTGCCAAACTTATCCTTAATTGGCCTATGGCCCCACAGGCCATGTGGCTCAATGGAAAAACTATATTTTGCTCAGTTGAGCTGTCTACAGATACAAGGTTTAGAAGTTGATATATTTTGGTCTGATCTTCCTGTCGGTCCTAAATACGTGAGTATTTTCTCTGACTATGCGTCTAGCGAAGAGCCCGCAGATGATTTTCATAAACATTCTCATGGCTTGCCGAGGCCGTTGGATTTTATGAGGCATAAGGCCGGGCGTTTAAATTTCTGAATTGAAAATGAATCTGTCTATTCTGGAAGCCAGAAATATCAGAATACATAATCGCAAGCGAGTCCTTTTGATGGAAATCCGCCTTGAGGAAATAGAAGCTGTTTCCCTTTTCATTTTTTGGGGTAATATAATAGATATTTTTTGTCTAATTGGATGTTACTCACACTAAGTAGATTGTTCCAATACGACTTGAGCCGACGTAAATGATAAACGCTAAAATTTTTTCCACGTCGAAATTCACCCCTTATTTCGTTTATTTGTGCCCCACACCAGACGAAAATTACCCAAACCACTCCAATCGGAATGATTTGTCGACCTAATACCAATAACCAAACTACCCTGTTCGCCCAATTTTAGGCAGGAACAGATAGCATCAATATTGTCAAAAGTTTCGGATTTATAACCGGATGAGATTTATATTGTTGTGTACAATTTTCGTAAGAGGTGGCTGACAGCAGAAAAGCAATATTTTGAATACGAGATAAAACTAATGGAACAAAATGTGTTATAAGAGAGACTTTTTTTCGGTTCGTAGAGATGAGAACTATGAAATAGATCTGTTTTCGGGAATGTGATATATTTCTTCTGATGGCGGGGAAGTTATTGCTGACTAATCGAAAATTCAAGAGTCAGAAAACAAGTGCCATCATCCTTGGCACTTGTCATCTTCAAAGATATTTCTTCGAATGAAACTGTTATCTTCATTATTTATGAATTTAATGATATTATAGCATTCTTTTGAAGCACTTCCAAACTCCTGGAACCTTCCATCTTCATGGAAGGTTCCAGAATTTTCAGGTAAAATCAAATAAGAAATCATTTTGAGTTCTTTATAAAAAATCCTGAAAATGAATTTCTTCATTTTCATTGAAAACTCTCAATTGAGAGTGGTAAAATCTTTTTCAGGAATTCAGTAGGTTTCATACAATATGCAGTTTCATTTCTGATGTAATTTTCAACCAAATCTAATTTGGCAAAGTTGTAAAACCAACAACAAAAGTTTGTAGGACAATTTTTTTTTCTGTAACACTGATTTTCCATGCTATTCATCCATTCACCTGAGAAAATTGAATCAGCATGGAAATTCTAAACCAACAATAATTCCGTACATTGATCGAAGGAAAACAAAGTTATAATATACCAGTTCGTCAACAAAATTAATATAAGTTCACGCCAACCTTTATACATAAAGTAACTTGTTTCATCAAACAGCCCCATAGTTTGTGTGTGTAATTTTTTTCTACCAAACTTGGGAACAGCTGGGTTTGCTAAATGGGAACTTCCACAAGATCGCTTTCTGGATATTTGTTTAGTATCACATTTCCAACTTGTTTCTGCTAGTTATTCCTCCAAAGCTGATTCTATCATTATTAATAAATGTTTTGCTTCAGTGAGGGATTGAAAGAGAGAAAAACAGAGAAAGAACATTGTAATGTTATATGGTATCCAGTGTGGCAATTTATAGAAAAAGCGAGACTTTAATTCTCATGTAAATTTCCTTCAGGAGGTTTCTAGAGAGAGAGATAGAGTTACTAGACTTTCAAATCAAAAAAATGTTCCATATCGCTTGACTTCTCGACTGGTGAATTCAAACCGACTTTTTACATTCATCAGTGAAAAGGAGCGAGTAGACTGTATTTTGACTTATAATTGACTGACATCGATTGACAATCATTTTCCCTAGCGAATCTTGCTTTACTTTCAAAAATTGAAACTCATGATAATAAGCGAAAGACTTTCATATTGCTCGACACTTTTCTGGAGACTCGTTCCACTATTTCATCACCCTTTTTTGATATGAGACTTTATTCAACACATAGCAAGAGTGTGTCACTCGAATCAAAATCAAATCTCATTTTCCTGTTTGATAATGTTATAAGGTAATTGTATCAGAAATAGTCGTGAAAGCTGAATTACAAAGATATTGATACAGTACAGCCTACTATCTTGTAACTAGATACATATTGTCATTGTTCGCTCGCATTTCCGTTGTATATTCATTTGGTCGGAGCCTGTTATAATCGTGCCAACGTCATTAGCAAATATCCCGCAATTTTCATCAGGAACAGATTCGTCAACTCTATCTATATATACTCGGAATAGCGCATGTCCCAAGACTGAACCTTGTGGTACTCCGAGTGATAGAGGTATCCGTTGAGAGTTGGTTGTTTTTTCGTTACCCTTAATTCCATTGGTGATGATTACATATTGGCTTCTGCAAGACATGAATGAATCGATCCACCTATTTCAAATTTCCGCAAAACCTATCTCATGTAATTTTCTTGAATGTACATGAAAGTTGACGCAGTCAAATCCCCTGGTGTAGTCGCAAAAACTTTCAACGGGGCACCCGTCAGCGTCTATGCTATCAGCTGAACTGTCATATACCGTGTGACACAGACTCATGGTACACACCCTTTTTCTCCTTTATTTCTTTAGCAATATTTCTGAAACTTGGAACAACTTTCGATTTTCAAATGGAATATCCTGTATATTATTACAAAACCGGTTAGGGATGATCATGAGGAATCCAACGATACCATGTTTGATGGTGTTCTCTCTAATGACTATGGAGATATCGCCATTTATTTTATCCGTAAGCTCAATGAGTGGGAGAGAGAGTTGGATGAAGCCCCCAGAAAAAGTTTCTCTGTCCGACACATTAAGCTTATGTATAAAATAAATGGTGGTATCTCCGTAGTCATTAGAGAGAACACCATCAAACATGGTATCGTTCGATTCCTCATGATCATCCCTACCCGGTTTTGTAATAATATACAGGATATTCCATTTGAAAATCGAAAGTTGTGGTCATTTCCGGAAAAACCGGAGGTTGAATTTGTTTTACAAATATGTCAAGAAGTGTCGTCTAGTGAGCATATTCAATGTTTCAAGTTTCAAAAATATTGCTAAAGAAATAAAGGAGAAAAAGGCGGTGTACCATGAGTCTGTGTCACACGGTATATGGATTGAGTCGCGATATTACACTTTATAAATTAAATAGGTATAAGTATAACCTTGATGATTCATCCACCAGAGATCCAGTATTATACGTTGCTACGTTTGAGTCTTCATCTTATTTACGAGAAGTTTCTATAAAAAAGAATTGAATTCATTTACAATAAGGCTAGGGTCTTAAGACAACATCGCTAGACGTGGTGATTCTAAAATTTGATATATTGTGGGGCATTGAACCTTGTGTTTTGGGAAAAATTTCGACGAAGAATCAATGATGATAACCAAATTGAAATATCCTGAAAAACATTATGATGTTTCTGGAAAAAACTGTACTGAACATTAACTCTAAATGCGGCTCTGGAGAATCCTTCTATGATCCACTCATTTTTACCAAACGAACAATTTGTTGCCATTCTTGCTACATCAGCCAGAAAATCTTCCTTTGATTGAACGAAATTACCCAATCAAGAATCATATAAAACCGTACCTGCTTCGTTCATGAAATAACAGATAACCCCGTACGCAATTGACTCGAGATCTACCTCCAGATACAAAAAGCTCCCTTTATTGGTCCAATCTACGAAACTCCCGCGTGACCCGGAAGGAAACGTGAAACCGCATCATTACAGTCGAACACACAAGCTCCCACAAACTGGGTCGGGCAAGATACCGCCGAAGACGAAGTTCTTTTGGACGTCGAATGTCTTATTAGGTCCCTCTCGAAGGCTGATGAAGGCAAATTGGTTGATTTCATGTAGACGTGGATCAAACTCACTAAGCGAAAATCATGATAGTGGAGTAGATTTTACGTTTATTATAACATACGAATATTAGTGGAAAGTCATTCAATATGGACATATTCGACATGGATTGACTAATTTTTAGGCATAGCCATATCCATATCTGAGAAAATATACCTGCAAGTGTAAAAGAGGGGACTACTTTTGGAAACTGAGCACAAGAACAACTCAGACAGCGCTGTTTCGACCCGTTATAGGGCTCATCAGTGGTGCTGAGGTGATTTTTTGGAGGAGGACGGGGAGTCGACAAAGTGAATTCATGTAGAAAACATCGATCTCTTTAAATTCAAATTATTAGAAACGAATCATGTTAGTTGATACGTAATGTGAAGTACACTTTTTTGTTTGGTATCAATAATATTGTCTTTCGGAGAATCTAGTTGTCGATTCCTTCGTAGAAGGGAAACCCTCTTGGTACCAGAGGTGAGTCCACTACTCCATTTTGTTTTTATTGTGCCAAGAAAATATTCGAATATTCTTATAGGGTTTTTCTTTACTGCGGACAAAACCTAATCCTGCATCCGAAGGATTTGGGAACGCTAACCTGAGCTACAAGAGTATACCAATTCACTAATTCGATTACATTTATCCATTTGGATGTCCTCTTTGACTCCAAACAGCAATGTATTTTCTACCATACTCCGGATTTACCAATTCCTAGCAAGTGACAAGGCGAAAGAAAAATACAACCAACCTTCCCTCCTTATTGCTTATGGACCCCATCTCCTCTGCAGTTGTCACTTCTCCAGAATCAACCTTGGATGAAAGGCCAGTTATAGATTATAGTTATTGTAGCTTCGATTTAACATTTAAGTTTTTTTTACATCAATATTCAACCATTTATATTTAACCATTCAAACACAAGTTATATTCATATCGTATCTAATCATTCATGACTACTTAGATATATTTTTATATTTTTAATATTCAAACCCTTTTGAGATCAATATAACTCATTAAAAAAAATTATAAAAAATCACTACATTTCCCAAATATAAAATTCATGAATTTTATCCTAGGTACCGACTCAGAATTTTTTTGATTCAATCTAGTATCGGCAAAATAGTTGTCAAGTGGGCTTGAGAAGATTCGATATATATGATCGTACGCTTCATAATGATAATTGTATAAGCATCGTACGACTTAACCTTTATCTTATTGAATACTAATAAATTGGGTATGCCTTTCTTTTATTTCATCTGATGCATCTACTCTCCATCCTAGGTTTCTGATCTTTTCCAGATAAGATCACATAACGAAGGTCAGTGGCGCCCTTATTGATTCATCATTTTATTTTGCAAAATCGCAGCAATCATTCCACCCCCATATGCCGCCGACTTTTCCATGTTTTCTCTTTTGTAACAACGTAGCAAGACGTTTGGGACAGTGGTTGGACACCGATGAGCCGGCCAAGCACTTTCCAAAGGTGAAAACCCACCAAAAAAGACCATGGTTACTGTATGGTGGTCAGCGGCTGGTGTGATTCATTCACTACCTATAACTTTCTGTAACCGGGCCAAACCATCACATCATATTGTGAAGACGATAGAATGTACCATAAATTGCGCCAGCAGCAGCCAGCTCTGGTCAACAAAAGAGGTCCGATCCTGCTCCACGACAACGCCCGTCTGCACGTTTTACAAATCACCGTCCGAAAATTGAACGAATTGAGCGTCGAAGTTCTGCCCCCCCCCAAAATACTGGTCAGACCTCTTGCCGACTTCCATCTTTTCAAACACTTCGATAACTTTCTCACCGGTAAAACCTTTGCCAATCAGGACCAGACAAAAACGGCCTTCGTCAATTTCATCGAATCACTTATTTTTTATGCTGACGGAATTAATCGGTTTGTGTTACGATGGCAAAAGTGCAGTGATTCAGATGGCGTTTATTTCGAATGAATAAGGATTCACTATTACAGTTTGAAATGGACTCATCAAAACGGATAAAACTTTTGGAACAACCTAATATTTACTCGATATGTCGATAGTACAACTAAATATGGAAAAAATCTTAGACAGAAGTTATACGACACCCAAAAGACTACGGTTTCAGATGAATTGTGTGTTGCATTTTTCCGTTACATCAGAAACGTATTTTTATTTCATCATTCAAGTCACAACACGCCAGTTTCTTCTATTTCTCAGAGAATAATTTCCGAAGTTGATCAAACACCTACCTAATCAAATCGAGGATAAAATGCCAGCCAGCCATTTTCGAATGAATACGAAAAGAATTGGATGAAGTGTTTTCTAATAAGTGGATTGAACGAGACTCTATTCCTTGGCCACCGAAGCCGTCAGACCTGTTATCAATAAAATTTATCTTTGCGAACTATATGATCAAGGGTTTACCGTACTACTGCTATTACACGGGAGAGCATCTTAACAAAGTAGGCTTCTTCATTTGAGCTGCGGGAGTACAAACTTCATTATTAGATTCAGAAAAGGTTTAAATAGATTCAACCTTTATATGTAATACACTTTTGAAGAACTCTGAGAATGTTATCCGGTTATACTCAATTTTGAAGATATCAAAAATACTGCTCATGTCTACAGGGATGAACTAGCAAAGACTGACGCTCTGAAAGCCAATATTGAAGCATTTATACGTGAAATACCGGTCGATATGTTAGAGAGAGTGTGCCAAAATTGGACCTTGCACATGGTCCATCTGAAGCGGAGCCGCGGACAACATTTGCATGAAATCATCTTCAAACATTAAATTATATCGATTCCAATAAAGTTTTTATAATTTTTTTCAAATTTTTTTGTGTTTTTTTAAAAATCAAATCCTATACTTTTAAAAAAAATCACCCGTTACAAAAAAATTTCGAAGGTAACATGCGGTTAATTTTTTCTATGTCAGTAAAAGTTTCAACTTAGAAAAGATGAATCCATTTCCAGGACGAAATGAACACAACTTACTTGTTTCAATTATCGATTTATAATCTTTCATATTTTTTACCCTGCTAAGCCCAAGAAAAACGTTTTATCGACTTAGTGTATATCTCATCAGTGGTGCTAAGTTGAACTAGGAATGCATTGTACTTAAAGAACAAACCTGAGTATGAGTGTGTAATCACATCCCGTCTTTCGAAAACGGCATCTATGGGCTCGATAGAAAATACAAAGCTTATTTATCCGCTCGTTGCCATCTGTTGAAAAGTCCATCGCGACGGCTGGTCATGAATGTTAAGTTTACGTTGAACTCCTGGAAGTTATTTGGGAGAAAATATCACTGAACAAATTGAAGGTTTGTGCTTCAACAGATTTCAGGTAATACGTGAAGTGGTGATTCATAAAGATAGTATGGTATTCTTTCATTTGTGTGATTATCTGAGTGATAAAATTAACAATAATTTATTTGATGATCATCACTTGGATATATTGGAAAAATTCAGGTTATCGAATTTATAGGAACACTATCAATAAAAAAACGCTATAATATAGGTCCGCAATTCATTGTTTCCTAAATTGTATGATGATTCTTCGAGAATATTTTGATCGTTCAATGAAAGTTCTTTCAAAAAGTCTTAATAGATTTTCAATATTTCCGTTCAAAAATAAGTTTCAGCAAAAAAAAAGACTTCTGAAATGTTCGATTTTTTTCATTTATATCAAGAACAAAAAAGCCAGATTCAATTTTTCAATATCAGTCGATAGTACTTGGAAATAAGCACAATTTGCCACAATTCAACATATTCCTTATCTCTTGCGATTTACAAGATCTTCATAGAGAGTCACGAATTTGGATAGCCCACTATATTCTCAGCAAATCTTCTATTAAAACGCAACTTGATGCAAAATCCAAAAAAGATAGATTCATATGAGACAAATATAATTCTATATTTTTCCAAATTGATCACATTTGTTTTCGATAGTCAGAGTCATTGTTTCTACCAATACATTCTCATGGCGTTAGCAAAAATACAACCATGCCTTAAAATTACTCAAAAGTTCAAACAGTGAGAAACTGAGATACACGTTAAGAAATTCTTTGAATATTTTGTTTTACATTCCAATTCAGTATTGGAAGCTCGGGTATCCTCATCAATTATTCATTTTCTCACATGAAATTGTTTGATGTTGAATACAAAATTCAGCTATATAAATACATCTTCAATTTATGGTATTTATATAAATAGTCTCAATAACCATTTCCCGTTTTGTTATTTCAACACCTACATAATTATAAAGTTATGTGTTTACGCACACTAGTGGATAGTAGAGCCCTATGGGTTTTGACTCAAAATAAGATAAACAAATCCCGCGTTGTACATTCGGTGTTGATTAAAATTCTGATTCGAAAAGAAGAAATTAACATTTTTTTTGATATTGTGTAACATCTTATTGGGAAGGCAACACGCATGTAAATACCAAAGTTTTATCAACATAACCTGGAAAGCATGATATTCTGGAATGGAAAAGCAGAAATATTCCAAATCACTTCGAAATTCACTAAAATATTTTTTCGACGGTTTGTTTTTAAACAATCCTCAGGAAATATTTCAATTGTGGGAAATGAAAACACAAAAATGAAGACATTGATCATATTTCAAGTCGAGGTCACTATTGCTATTCTTGTAGGTTCCAGAACTCATTTCATTCTTCATCAGCCTCTTCTTGACCTAGATTATAGAAAATATATATTCTGAAAAATTGTTCCACTTATGTGGAACTAATGAAATGAAGCAACTCATCTCATTAGTGGTCCTCCACTGATAAATACTACAAATAATTAGGAGGTTTGATCTTTCCGCTTTTAACGTCTGGGACTGTGGAACAAAAGTTTACAACAAATTTGATTTATTCGATCAATCGATTTTATTTTTCAAAATTCAAGAAAAAATGGAGCCTCTATTTCTTATCCAACTCCTATTTTGTTGTTTGATGCAATTAATGTATATTATAGGATATCTCCTTGAGCAGAAGCTATAAATAAAATATGAAATGTCACGTCGACATTCTTCTTCGATCCTTGTTAACTTCGACAATTGCACTTGGAGTTAGTATTCTTCGGATTGAAGGACGTCGATTTTTAGAATTGCTTCCAGGAAGAAATTCCGGAAATCGACGGCCTTCAAACCTGAAAGATAGTGACACTGAAAACCGACCGCCGCTGCGGCCGCCTTGACCATTTTGTCAATTGCACTTATAATTGATGAAAAATATCAGTCTATTGTCAAGATATAATTTTCTTTGATGCATTTTCAAAAGTCAGAGATTTGAGAAAGAAATAGAATTGGTTCAATTTGGATCACAAAAGTCGTATTTGAGTTTTGATCATGTAATATATTGGCAAAAAAATTCAATAAGTGTGACTGATGATTTTGGATTGATTTTTCTTTGAATTATGTGCAAATTCAGTAACTGACATTGGATAAACTTGAGATCCATTACCCGACAGCGCTGTTTCGACCCGCCAGGTCTCAAAAGTAGTGCTAGGCTATACCACTGAACTGTCATAAAAAGAACAAGCCTGAAAGTAAAGGCAATGACATCTTTCCGTACGAAGATGCCATCTGTTATTGAGAGAGCTAGCAACATCGGGAAAACAAAAATTTCAGATAGGCCAGTTTTTAGATATACTATCTTTCTGACTCCCCCTGACATCATACGGGCTATCTGGATGGCATTAGTGGTGGCGTCCATTAGTGCGCATCGTACCTGTACAGATAAAATATCAATTGTTCAAATCATTTTGAGAAGGTTCTTTTTCTATTATTTCAATTGAACTCTTGATACACGAATCTATCATTGTCAGATTCTTTTATTGTTGTTCAAAATATGCCAGAAACTAATTTTGAATGAAAAATAAATTTCAAAATATCTTAGTATGGCTTAAATCTATACATGATGTAACTTGAGTCTTCAAAAGTCCAAAATCAGTTTACGAAACAATAATTCAATAGTTAAACTTTAGCCAGAGCGATTTAAAAGTGAAAAGTGATGTATCATTTTACTTGGTCTAGAAATAAATGTCAAATAAATTTCAGAAACAGGACTAAAAACCATTGAATTATTTTGTGGATCGATACGGTATCAAAATAATGATTTACTGTTGTACCAAATTAAGATAATCAACCTCAAGTGTGAAAAGAAACAAACATTCGCATGGTTACTGGTATCAATGGTGGCAAATGATAAATACTTTATGAATACTCAGAAAATATATTGATAATCAATTGACAATATCATTCATTAATTATGACAGTTTTACATATCAGTCTCAGGTCCCATTGTATTACATGGTGTCTCTAACATCTTCACTTTTGGAATTTAGGTCACTTTGTAATCGTCAAATTTTCTAGGGAAACGTATTTGTCTTTTGGGTCGTGGTAGCGATAATCCTTCAGTTATATTTCAACTTTCACCATATTCTCGGTACCTACAATCCTCTGAAAGTGTCGCTTCATCTCGAATATCATTATCTGATTGTACAAATTGATTTTCAGTTTCATTCCAAACATCTGGAATTTCTTTTATATGACTGATATCAAAAGTATCCAGTAAAGTTTGTATAGGAACTTGCCTTTAACTGTGATCTTGTAGACTACGTTCATTAATACTGGCTTTAAGTTGGTTTGCATGCAATCTGACCTATTTACATTTCTCGTCAAGAAGCACGTTGTACATAACTTTTCCAACTCGTTCAATGATTTTTCCTGGAATCCAATTTCCGTGCCTTTGTGAATATGTTTTGGCAAACACCAATTGTCCAGCTGAAAAGTTACGTTTCTTAGTTCAGTGTTTGTTATTGAATTATCTTTCCATTTTTGAGTTGGGACACCTTTCTTCAATGGAATATGGTACCATCAAATCCATTAGAGATCTCGTTTCTCTTCCAAACATCAAGTCTGCAGAAGATTTTTCTCCAGGTGCATTTTTGTTTGGCGTTGTGCGATATGTCTGCAGGAATATGGAAATTACATCTTTCGTGGTTTCTTTTTCCTTCAATTTCCTAAGAGTACGTTTGAAGGTATCAACGAATCGCTCTGCCAAACCATTCGACTGTGGATGTAGGAGTCCGTATGTGTTCAATTCCATCAGATTTGCAGAATTCATTGAATACTGAACCAGTAAATTGAGTTCCATCATCTGAAACTATAGTTTTCGGCAAACCAAACGTTGCGAAAACTTCCTTTAGTTTCTTGATGGTAGCTGAAGCTGTGGTTGTTTTCATCTTGAATACCTCAGGCCATTTGGAATAAGCATCGATTATGATAAGGAAAGTGGATCCTTCCACAGGACCAGCAAAATCTATATGTTACCTTTCCCATGCTTTGTTAGGTATCGGCCAAGATGCTAATTCAGTTTTAATGGGTAATTTTGGAGCTTGTAGGCATTTGTCGCATTGATTAACATAATTTTCTATTTCTTTGTCCATACCAGGCCAATAAACAAAACTTCTTGAGGAAGATTTCATTCTATCTTTTCCTGGATGGCCATTGTGCAATTTCTTCGAAATTTTTTTCCTGATAATTTTAGGTACAACCACTCGAGAATGAGAACGAATACAATTATCGACTATAGATAGAGCTTGTCTTCTATTAAAAAATTGTTGAGTGACTGTGTCATTCATGTTTGCAGGCCAATCGTTTGATAAATAGTGCGCTATCTTTTTGAGAACTGCATCCTTTGGGGTTTCTTTTGCTATCATTTTAGCTGTAACAGGTAATTAACTTATCGCTTCTTCGATAATACATCTTACAGAGTTTTCAAGATGAACAGCCGCAATAACAAACTCTTCTTCAGGTCTTGAGTTGTGGTCGATCAATCTACATAAAACATCAGCATATCCAAATACTACAGTAGATGTATACTCTATCTCAAAATCATACGCGAGTAGTGTAAGAGCCCATCTCTGTATACGGTTTGCTATATACACGGAAATACCTTTTTTTGATCTGAAAATTGACAGAAGTGGTTTATGATCTGTCTGTAATGTAAATTTTCGTCCAAAAATCATCTTGTGAAATTTTGTTACAGCAAATATTGAAACTAGCCCTTCTTTCTCGATCTGACTATATTTCTGCTCAGTTGGTGTCAAGGAACGCGATGCGTGACATAGCTTT
>WOGR01001884.1:0-18688 GCA_015342045.1 Leptinotarsa lineolata | reverse complement strand
CAAGTTTTTTGCTTAATATATTTGCCATTTTTAGCTATTCTTTTAAATTTCAATTATATTGTTTATTTCAGGGATTTCAAATCATTTTACAAATTTTTAGACAATGGAAGTCCGAACTGCTGAAATTCACCACGAAACATTGTCATTCACCTTCAAACAAACGATTCCTCACCATGCTATTTTCAAACCCGATAGTTCCAGCACTCCGATTCAAATAGTGCTGGGTGCTAGTGCATCCTCCGATAGTGATATTTCTTTGAATCATATTCTATACGGGGGCCCAAAATTGCAGACGGATATTTTTTCTTTGTTGTTGAATTTTAGACTTTTCAGAATTGCAGTCACTGCAGACATTCGTAGAATGTATCACCAGATCAAACTAGTGAACTATCATTGGCAATTTCAGAGACTTTTTTGGCGTTTCAGTCTAGATAAACCAGTTCAAGTGTTCGAGTTCAATCGGTTGGCATTTTGGGTCTAGACAAGTCCTTATTTGGCTCTACGTACAGTCAAACAGTTGATAAAAGAGGAAGGTTATAAATATCCATTCGCAGCAGAAGTGGTATCGACGGACCTATACATGGATGACTTGGTGTGTAGTGTATTTTCGGAAGAGAAAGCTCAGCGGCTATATTCAGAATCGGTAGCAATGTTTGCAGTAGGAAAGTTCGATTTGACAAAGTGGTCTTCGAGTTCGTTGGAATTGTTGGAGAAAACATCTGAAAAGAGGTTATCACAGCCTGTGCTTTTCCAGACAGAAACAAAAATATTAGGAATGTTCTGGAATCCTGAAGTGGACAGTTTTAGGTTTAGGTTTACAGTTCCGGGGTCTAGCTGTACGAAACGTTCAATCTTGTCCACGGTGACGCGATGTTATGATCCAGTAGGATTGGTGGCACCGTTCATTTTTTATTTGAAGCTTTTGATAAAGGAGCTATGGAAACTCAAAATAGGCTGGGATGACATATTTCCTTATGAAATTTCCCAGAAGTGGTTGAATCTGAAAGAGGAATGGTCAGTACTTGGGAAGATTCAGTTTTCACGTTACATGGGAACCGTGAGAACATCTTCAGTAATGTTAGTAGCTTTTGCGGAACTGGTCTTGGTGAGAATCGTGCAAGGCAAATATTTCGCATCCGATATCAAACTTTTGAATTTGGGAAAATGAATATCAAACAGACTGCACATGTTGAATCCTTTTCTTCAAAACGGAGTTCTTATGGTGGGGGTAGGTTAGAGAATGCTCCCATATCATCACGACTCGGCATCCTATCATACTGCCTGATAAAGATCCTTCCAGGAAGGAATTGATAGATTATTATCATAAACTACCTCTTCATAACGGTCCATATTTGATGGAAGCCATTTTGAGGCAAAAATTTTGGATATTAGGAGGTGAAAACGTCATTCGACAACGAGTTGATGCATGTAATAGGTGTTTCAGATTGAAACCCAAGACGATAAATCCTCTGATGGCGGATTTGCCGACATCAAGATTACATCAAGCTAAAGTTTTCTCTCATACGGATATTGACTATTTCGGCCCATTCAGTATAACCCTTGGAAGACGGAGAGGGGCTCAAGTATACAAAGGCTATGTCTGTTTGTTCGTATGTATGAGTGTAAAGGCAATTCATTTAGAACTTGTTAGCTCATTATCGAAATATAGTTTTTTGTAGGCTTCAAAGCGATTTTTATCTCGGAGAGTACTTTGCAGTGTTATTTATTCCGATCAGGGTACAAATTTTGCGGGCACAAAGACTGTTCTTCGAGAAATTAATGAGTTCGTCAATTCCGAGCGGTACAAAAAGGCGTTTTAAACAGAATAAGCTATAAATTGTATTGAGTGGTAGCTTAATACTCCGGCGGCTCCACACATGGGTGTATTGTGGGAAAGCCATGTCAAATGTGCGAAAACTCATATATTCAGAGTGATAGGCACTCAACTTTTAACTTTTGAGGAATTAAACACTTTGTTAATACAAATTGAAGCATTATTAAACTCTCGTTCTCTTTATAGCCTATCAGCGGACCCATCAGCACCTGAGGCATTGACGCCTTCGCATTTTTTAACACTGATTCCATTGAAAGGTTTACCTGCAGATAATTTGACAGATATCAATATGAACAGAATTGATCGGTTTCAGCTGATAGATAGGATGGTTCAAGATTATTGGAAGCGTTGGCATTTAGAGTATCTCACTACTCTACAAGTGAGAGAGAAATGGAATACAAAATGTCCCAATATGAAGCTCGGGACAACCGTTGTTTTGAAAAATGATAATTCGCCACCGCTTCATTGGCCATTCGCTATTATGTTCATCCAGGAAAGGATGGAATTATTCGTAATGTAACAGTGAGAACTAATAAAGGCACCTACTCTAGACCGGTGGTTAAGGTGTGTCCTTTACCTACTCAATATAAAGAGTTTTTTCTTTTCTTATATTTTTATTTCACATTGCTTTATTTATTTAATTGAATTGAAATTCTTCATGAAATTGTTATTTTGGGGATATTTACATTTGTTATTATTATAATGGGTTAGATATTGGTATTGTTGTACCGATTCAGTATCTCCCACCTATTTGTTCATGGTATTAAAGAGTTAGCTGGAAAATAATTTTTAGGGGGGGTATGTTGTAGCATTAGTCTTTTATTATTAGAATGAAGAATTTTTGGTTTCATGATTTGGCAACATTGTTCTCAGAAGTTTTACCTGCGAATGAAAATTCGAGAAGCAAGGGTGGATGAAGAAATTGTCGGGAGTCGGTTGGTCTAGTTCATATATATTGCTCAAATTATCAACGGTAATTAGATATAGTTTTTCGGTGAAAGTTAGTATAGCGTAGTTTCGATCCGTTATTCATTAGTCTACATGGTCATGTTTTTCCAATTCCTCCTTTCTATCCCAAAGCCGTTTCCATTATCATCAGAATTCGAGAAGACAAATTACGGATCAAGTGAAAGGTAAAAATTTTCTTCATGTTTCTCACAGACCAGGCGCCATTCAAAGTAATGAACGAAACATTCATCGTATCTTATTGGATACCCATCGGGATTGCAGAAGAAAATTATCATATTCTATGTACTACAAAAACTTGAAATATAAGGCCGCCACTACATCAGAAATTTCACGAGAAAGCCCATGGCAAATGATGAACGAAATACTCATCAAATCGTTTTTGACCCCATCTGGATGGTAGAGAAAAAATATTTATTCTCTCGTACTATGAATATTTGGTAAATGAGGGCGCTGCCACGAAAGAAAAAATATCAGGAAGAAGCCCATGAAGTATAAAGAACAAACCACTCATTGAATCGTTTTGGATCCTCCTTGGGATGATAGATAAGAAAATGTATTTGCTCGTACTATAAAAACTCGAAAAATAGGTGCGTTGCCACAATATAAAAGAAATCCCATTGGAAATGATGAACAAAATTCTCATTAAATCGTTTTGGATCATTATTTTCTCGTACATTCAAATCTCGGAAAATAAGGGTGCTGCCACAATATAAAAAATGTTACGAGGAAGCCCATTGAAAATGATGAATGAAAAACTCATCATGTCGTTTTGGACCCCCGTCGGGATGGTATTAAAACTGGCATGGAAAAATTCATAAACTAAAGGAAGCGTATGAAAAGTGTAAACGACGCATTCATGCTTTCATCAGATTCATTTGCTGATATATTTAAAATATATCGGTTAGACTAAGCGAGCTATTAAACATCATTTCAAAGAATTCGCATCACATATCTGACCAGAAAAATCTAGTATTGCTGAAAACGCCTTGGAGAACGGCCATTGAGTAAATGAAAACTGTCTGGAATTGTTAACATTGGTACATGACACTAGATATTAGGATGCTTTCGAAAGTCTGTAAATAACAAAGTGTGACATGAGAACTATGAACAGTGACAAAGGCCCCATTCCAAACAAACCATTGTATTCCTTCTTATGAATCACTCTTTTAAAGCTTGCAGAAACACGAGAGTATTTTCCGCAAATTTATTCCTGAAATAGTTGATGTGTATCGCACTCTTTGAAACTCTCACAACAAAAGATCCAGCAAATTTATACCCTGAATCATTGATGTGCATTGAAAAGTGAAAGTGTGTCCTGTTAGGTATAAATAAGGAGTATTAGAGTCAGGAATTAGTTTTCTTCATCTCCTGAAGACGCCCACTTAGTTGGTGAAACGGGACGTCTGGAAGAGTATTGCATTTCTGGTGAGTGGGAAAAGTGCTTGTTTATGGAATGAAACATTTACAAGACAAGTTTTCAATTTCTAACAATCTGTTGTACAATTGGTGATGCAGCTCTATATAATTTTGATTTATTTCAAATATAGGTTTGCTTCTTCTGAAGTAGTTCCCAGTAGATTGAAGTTCACAAACTGTTTTTTTAGAAAAATCCACAACGCGAAGACAAACGTGGTGGAGATGTAGTTTAGAAGAAACGTCAGAATGATTTTGTAATATTGGTAGGACTAATTTAGTGATAATAATTTGATACGCGTTGACGTCAATATGATTTTCACTAGAGGCAAACAAAAAGACACGTGTAGCCAATATACAGGCCACAAATTGATATTGCAGCCTTTCTGAATTCAGGATGTTCGATAATATGTTTATCAAACAATATGTTAGCAACTGATTCGTTGAAATTATCCAAAAGTCTTTAGTATTTACTTCCTTCACAATGGTATCGAACCTCGCGAATTTGGTAATGATATAATTTGTCGAATTCGCTGTCTTCTACTAATCCTATTCATGGTAATAATTACAAATTTTCACAGAAAAGACTTCATTTTCAATATGCGTTTCACGACATAGTAGCAACCCTCAGTTGAACTGGTACTCTTCACTACTTTATGTAGAATTTCATACAATTTATCGACCATAATTCATACAGATTACTGATTAGTAAACAGGTAGTTTTAATAACAGGTATCAAACAGGTACAAACCAGGTATATCATTGTTACTAATGATTCGAATAATTCAGGTAAATTGTTCATGAGAATAAATTTAACTGTAGTGAGGAATGAACTTTTTGTTAGTCGTTCGATATGAAATTTTGATAATTTACGTTTATTAATTTCCAGGGCATCCAGCAGGTTGGATTTTTGCCTTTTTTTTCTGTATGTAGTACGTCGTAGTTAATGTCGAAGTCGTGTTGAACCGGTCTTATTTAATTCAAAATCCCTTTTGTGTTCGGAAAATCTAGTTTAGAAATTTCTGGATGTCTTTACAATATAAACTTTTGGGCAAGAGCCACATTTTAGCTTGAAGACATTTGATTTGTTGTCATTGTCGCTGTTGAATTTTTTTTAATATCTATTAAAGGTGTTATCAATCTTGTATGCTATGTTGATGTTCTATTCAGTTAGTAGTTTACTTATCATTTCTGATGCCTTTTCTGTAATTGTCAATGTTTTGAAAGTGTTAGTATTTTCTTTGATGTGAGGGTACACTTGTTCAACGGCTTGGTTGAATAGCTTTTCGTCGAAGATGTTATAAATATTACTGGAGTTCTATCCCAACACCAAGCCGTTATTTGTAACACCTCGACACGTGTCTCAATCATCAAATGATCAAAGCAAGATAAAACTAGTTTACTAGTTTACACCAAAGATTACATGATTATGAATCATGCCCGGATTGAAGTTGTTATTTATTGACACCTGTTTTATCAAATTTAGTTCTTTATTAAGTTCTGTTGACATAGGAATACTAATTGTGAGCTGCTAGTTTATATTGATGAGGGATATTTGAATGGTTATTGATAGTTGTGTCTGTATAGGTTGGTGTGTCAGGTCCAAAAAAATTATAGAAATATTGTTGATTTTATGTTTTGGTGGATGAAATTGATGTGTTGTAACTATTCGAAAGAATTGTGAAATGTAGTAGGAACTATAGTAAATGTAATATTGAAGAACTTATGACAACAATCATTTTCCAACCCTAGATAATGACAATTCAGACAACGTATGGTAAAACAAATTGGAAATATGCGAGATTTTGTACGAAAAATAAACATGTTTTTATCGGTACTGCTGGTTTTAGTTATTCACCATAATTTTCAATTATTTGCCGAATCACCTGATGTATTCGTCTTTGACGATGACATGATAGGAAATAAATGCCCTTTCAACATATGTATTCCGAAGAAGCCATGAAAAATAGTCTACTTCCCTACAGACTTGATTTTTTGTAGAGTTGCCCATTTATTCCCCTCTCCAGCTTTTCTTCGGCACTATGTCGTTCATTACCAAGCATTAATTTTTAATTTTTTTCATATTCTTTTTTTGTTCATATAGTATAAGTTTCTATTGCATTCACAATTTAGGTGTGAACAATTCAACAATTGCTTTTGTTCATTTGAACCTAATTGATGAACTCTTTCAAATCTCCTTGTGCCGTTCTTGTTATTTTTTTTCTCTGAATCGATTGAGCGCAAGGAGAGGTACCAGAGAGATAACGTTTCTCGTCGTGCGAAAGTGAAAATTTGCGGAATAATCCCGTCTTGTTGCGAACCAGACAAATTACATGTGCGATTTTTCCTTGTTTAATAAGGAACTTCCACTACTACAATATACATCAAATCAGGTGAGTTAACTCATTCATCTTGAAATTGAGTTTATTCGTGCCTTTATGCAAAGTTTTAGATCAAATAAAACAAATATCAGTGGCGAACCCGCGTCCTTATTTCATATACCGCTTATCGAAAATGTTCACTGTGTCATATTCATGTACAATAATGTAAAACAAGAGGATAATAAATTATTATTATGACATCTCTACCCAAGCTCTAAAGTTCAAGGCGATTTTATTGTTTATGCCGCTAAAATAATCAAAATAGAATGAATTTTCAGACACATAACATATGGGAAGTCATTTACAAGAAAGTACGAAGATTTTTTTCTTTATATTGCCGTATTTAGCGCATGTTACACAACACCTATCATTACATGAATGTAGAAGCAAAAATCCTGTCAATATATTGAGTAACGGATTGGTAGAAGTTTGCGAATTCCACAAAGGAGTTCCGTGCAAACTACTAAAGTGTGAACATCGGTTGTTGGCGAAGACTAAATCTGTACAAAAATATATACAATAAAGACTCAAGCAGTGTTGATCAAAAATTTGAAGGTATTTTCAATTACCAATACCCAATCACGTTCATATGGCAGAAGCATCAGCTATTTTAAGAATCACAAAAAATTAATGAAGTAAATAGCAATGAAGATAAACAGGGGGAAAAGAGGGAGATACTTCTATACAAAGAGGGGGCTTTAGGACCTTTTATAGTCATGATAGAAACCACTGAAAAATCATGCCATAATATTGGTATATACAATCACACATAGAATAAAAAATAAAGGGAAAGGGGAAGTGTGCATTCTTTTGTTTCGAATAAATGCATTTTAACAAAGGGTTACAATATATTTATACCTTATAACTATGCAACGTGTGAGAGAATTGTAACGAAAAGAGGTATTCATTAATTATTTACTATAGAAACGAAAGTGTTTTTTATCACCCACTATTCTTTCACAATATTATATCGATTTATGACTCCAATAAATATGAGGGAAAATATGATATGATATGCTATGATATAATACAAATCCAGCAACTCATAGTTTCATGAATTGGTTATACTCTCGCTTACAATCATATTTAATTACTTGAATTATAATATAAGATGCTTAAATCATAATATTTTTTATAGTTCCTCTCCTTTTTCTTCGTAAAATTTCTTGCGTAGCTTTTTCGATTATGAATTGCATTTTGTTGTTCTCTATGAAGTGGCCAAAAGTAATCACCCATCATTTTGATTATCCACCATCCCTGGTATCATTTCTTCATCTTTTCAATGTCCTGATAAAACCGTTTTCATTGCTCTTCACTAACATCATCTAAGTTTTTAGGAAAAAAGTCAAAATGATTGTATAAAAAGTGGACTCCAAGGCTCATCAGGCAACCAAGGGTTGCCCTTGTTTATCATGTAAGCTACGATAAGTTTATAGCTCGTGTCTTTGGCATTACTCAAAAACTCAATCACAACTTTTTTAGATGATATCAAATCCTCCTGTTCCTGCTCATTCAATGTTTCTTCGTAGTTTGAATCGCACATCAATTTACGGATATCAGGCCCGACAAAAATCCCTTCTTTTGACTTAGCTTCTGATAAATGACGAAAATTTGCACACAGATATTAAAGACAATCACCATCTTTAGGCAAAGCTTCAACAAATTGTTTCATTAAACCAAACTTTATGTGCATTGGAGGCAGAAGAATCTTCTTGGGGTCAACTAGAGATTCGTGTTGAATGTTTTTCATGTCAGGTCTCAAAATTTTTCTTAAGGGCCATTGCAACAAATGATGCAGCGTGAAGTTGCTTTCGAGCTGAAGTTTCAAGGGTGGGAATAAATAGAAAAATTGCATGAGAGTGCTCCCAGGGTCAAAATACTCTGGAAGTAAAATGACTACCCAATCGAATCCTGGGTGGGGGCTGATTCGAGGGCATCATCCTGCAGAAGTTATTCGAAAACCACTATTTCTTACAGTCAGCAGCATTGTAACTGCAGTTGCTAAGAGGCCCACTAGCAACTTTCGAATCGATTTCTGCAACATCAAAGGGCTCTACTCAAATACAAACTCAGTGCACCAACATCTGCAAACAAATAGTCCTCATATTCTTGCACTCACAGAAACCAAAGTCAGTGCTTTAACAAACCCTGTCAAGTTTATATATCCCAGCTATGATTTCCACTCCCGATTCAGACGTAACTTTGGAATATCTCTTTTCATCAGAAGCGATCTCTCTGTCACCGAGAGGAAATGCTGGATCCCCAAAACTTTGATATTATGTGTATTAAAATAATATCACAGAGGATTACCAAATTCATTACACTATTCTGTTCACTTGCAAACACCATTGAATTTCCGCAAATCAATCATCCCAATGCCAAAATTTCCATATTCGGTTACTTCAATGCCCACAATATCGAATGGCTGAAATTCTCAGATATCAACGACGAACAAGGTCGTGAAGCACAGGCTTCTGCAAGAAGCAGCGGACTTACTCAAATCATAATAGAGCCAACCAGGATTCCTGACCGTGATGGAGAATATACTAGTCTTCTGGATCTATACCTAACATCCAATCCAGAAATTAACACGGTCACCGTAAAGTCTCCATTGGTATCTTCTGACCACAAACTCATTTCAGCCTATCAATTCTACCTTGCTTATCATGGAGAGGTAAATAGATGTAATGAATTTGTGGCACTATTGCGGGAAGAATATTTGTCCCCATTTGTTCGAGGAAATAAACAGACGTACTCAAGGTCAGGATGAGTCGATTGGCCTCTATTTGGCGGTCATGGCAGGTTACTCTAAGAGGCTCACCTGCACCGTTTCTGAAGAAGTTAAACTGAAAATTATCATGAGGAACATCGCCCTCTTTTATCAAACTCAGTTAGCTTCAGTTAAAGTTAAATCAGTTAGTCAGATGAGAGAACTAGGTAGGCGGCTTGAAATTCGAAAGGAGCCCGTTAAAAATTTCGCGATACCCCCACGAAGAAACCTTTCTGTTGAACCGGATTCGGCCTATATCCAAGGTGCAGGAAGGGATGTGGAAATTTGTGCAATGTCTTCAGCGCAGAGTGAATCTCTGAAAACATCAAAGGAAATTTTGTGTTACAGATGCAACAAACCGGGCCATCGAGCTATAGAATGCACTCTTCGTCGAAGTATCTTCTGCTATAAGTGTGAGAAGGAAGGTATGACGGTGAGAACCTGCCCAAGCTGTTCGAAGCAGGGAAACGCCAATCGGCGCTCCTAAATGATCGAGGTGGGGGTGCTGTCGAAAAAACTCAATCGAAAGGATTATGGTTATCTTAGACTACGTGTTGGAGCATGCTTCTGGTGATGAACGGTCACACTTGACAGTTGAAATTTTAGGTAAATCTTTATTGGGATTACTGAATTCTGGAGCATCGCAAACTGTCTTGGGAGCCAAAGGACTCCCGCTCATTAGAGAATCAGGTATACAAATTGATCAAAGTGAGTCGATTACATGCACTGTCACTATTGGTAACCGCTGTCAGTCACTAGGATCAGCTCAGCTTCCGATTACCCTCCGAGGGAAAGTTCGTTTGATTGAAACCGTTATTGTACCTGAATGTCCACATTTACTGATTCTGGGTGCTGACTTCTGGCGAATGATGGGGATTGTACCAAATTTGAGGCACGATGACTGGCATTTCTCCAAAGAACCCGTAACCGTTATCGCCCCAGTAGATGATAACTCTCAAACTCTGCTAACACCTTTTGAGAAAGCTAGGTTACAGGCAGTGATTGAGCGTGATAAATCTTTGATTGGCATCAAACTAAAATGCACTAATCGAACGAGTCCTCCTATTAAGCAAAGGTACTACCGAGTGAACCCGGTCATCCAACAGCAGATTGACAAGGAATTAGGGGTGATGTTGAAGTTAGGGATAGTCGAGCCGTCGAATAGTCCTTGGTCGTCACTTGTCCTGTTGGTCAGGTCGTTCAGGTTTTGTGTCGACTTCCGAAAACTGAACTCAATGACTGTGAGGGATAGCTATCCCCTTCTTCTAGTTTCCGACACTTTGGATAAGTTGCGGGATGACAAATACCTATCGAGTTCCGACGTAAAGTTAGCTTACTGGCAAGTTCCTATGGCAGAAACGTCGAAGCAATATACAGCCTTCACGGTTCCTAATAGGGGGTTCTTTCGATTTTGTAGGATGCCATTTGGGCTTCACAATACGCCAGTCACCTGGCAGAGACTCATTGAGAACGTCCTAGAGTATGACTTGGAACCCAACGTCTTCGTATATTTCAACGACGTTATCATTGTCACTCAAACCTTGGAGCAACATCTTTCCGTTCAGGAGGAAGTAATCCACCGGCTGAGTAAAGCTAAGATAACGGTCAGCTAGGAGTGTCAATTTTGCAGGCCGGAAATGGAATATCTTGGTTATGTGGTAGATCGAAACCTTGATAAGGTGAAATCAATGTTGGAACTTTCCACACCCTCAAACATTACCGAAGTACGTAGGATAGTAGGGACGTTCTCGTGGTAAAAACGTTTCATCCCCGATTTTTGACCATCATTGCCCCTATAACGGCCCTGATTTGCAAAAATTCAAAATTTATGTGGTTTGATAAGTGTACAGAGTCATTTAGAAAAATCAAGGAGTGTCTGGTGTCTGCACCCATTTTAAGCTGCCCGGATTACTTGAAACCATTTGTCGTCCAAACAGATGCCTCAGGCTATGGGATTGCGGGAGTTTTAACCCAGCCCCATGCTTCGGGTGATCAAGTTATTTCATATATTTCTCGTTCCCTTACCAAACAAGAACAAAACTACACTACTACGGAGAGAGACTGTTTAGCGGTTCTATGTGCCATTGAAAATTTCATACCCTATTTGGAAGGAGTTTCGTTCACGGTGGTAACCGACTATTACAGTCTATTGTGGTTACACAGTTTGAAGGACCTGATGGGTCGTCTGACTCGTTGGGCGGTGAGGTTACAGCAGTACTCATTTACCGCAATTCACCGGAAGGATAAGGAAAATGTTGTACCAGATGCGTTGTCGAGAGCTGTACCTGTGCTGGACGTAGTAAAGGTGATCAAGGAAGGAACTTCAGAAAAAAGGAATCTTGAATCTGACAAGTGGTTTATCAAGATGTTGGTCAGAGTTGAAAAGGATCCACTCTAGTTTGCTAAATGGAAAGTGAGTGCTGGTAGGTTGTTTAAATACGTTGACGTAGATTATCCAAAGTTGTCATCGACTGAGGATACGTGGAAGTTAGTAGTTCCCAAACACGATAGACCCCAGATAATAGCTTCAGCACATGAACTACCGACCTAGGGTAATACGGGAATATATAAAACATTTTAACAGGTAGCTGAGAGGTACTTTTGGCCCAAGATGAGAAGCGATATTTCGAAATTCATTCGTGGTTGTAAAGTGTACGCTGCGCACAAATCCTCTCAAGAAGTACCCACCAACAAGATGGTATCTCACCCCAAAGGGGATAGGCCTTGGGAAGTGATATCAACAGATTTGATCGGACCACTTCCTGAATCCAAAAGGGTAAATAACTTCATCCTAGTTGTGACCGATTATCTGTCCAAGTTTTGCCTTCTGTTTTCTCTGCGGAAAGCCAAAGTAGATACGGTGGTGCGAAATATAGAGGGGGGTGTATTTTTAATCTTCGGAGTTCCGAAGATCATTATCTGCGAAAATGGTGTCCAGTTTAGGAGCAGAGAGTTCGTCAAGTTCGTTGCGAAGTATCACTGTGAAAACAAATTTACGCCTGATTACAATCCTGGGGCCAATCCCACCGAAAGGATTAATAAAACGGTCGAATCTATATTGGCCATATACTGTTTTGAAAATCATAGATGTTGGGATAAAAGCCTTGATGAAATCGGCTGTGCCATCAAAACGTCTAGGCACGAAGTCACTAAAGTTACACCGTTCTTCATGAATTTCGGCCGTAATATGACCTTGTCAGGTTTGGATTATGAGGGGCTAGCCCACGATGAGGATGAGGATGGAACCCAAACTGGAGAACTAAGTGAGAATGAGAAATTCCGGAAGATGTTTAGTAGTGTACGTGAACGTCTGAAGAAAGCCAACAAGAAAAGCGGTGGTATATATAATTTACGTCGACGCCACGTGAAGTATCATCTCAATCAACCGGTTTGGAAAAAATTATGCTTTGTCTGATGCCGCAAACTATTTCTTTGGTATATTGGCTTCAAAATTCGTGGGTCCCTTCTATGTTGAAAAGAGATTATTTTCATGGACGTACAAATTGCGGGATGACTTTGGTAATCCTAAAGGTGTTTGGAATGTTGAAGATCTAAATCCCGGCCCCGTAGAGACCACCAGTGAGACCTAGTGCTGTTTATTTTAGAAAAAAAATTACTCCTTATTTTTTTTTAAGAAAGGGGGGAATTGTAACGTTCAACTTCAGCTTAAAATATTGTTACCAGTTGATAATGAAAACCACTGTATATATATCATAATGAGTGTTCACAGTTCTTTATTTCAATTCCTTATAATGGTGAAATTACAAATAAATAGGTGAATAAGTTTATTTCTACTAGATTTGTAACACTCCTTTTGAGATCTCATTGAAGTTCCGTGTGTCCCCCGATACACGCAAATTAGAACGATCATTAAATAGATCTGGAAGATAGAAACTTTCATGTGTTACCTTGCTGGACACTGTATAGTAAGGAGAAATCCCAATAGAATAATGATTTCTTGTGTGTTGTACTTGAGGAAAATTCAAGTATCCTGAAAGAGAAATGAAACATTGTTATTTGTGTATCATCGCTATGTTTCAGATTTATCACGGTCAGAGCAATGTATTATCTAATTATTACTCACCATGATGCAGTTTTCCTTTCAGCTGGAGCATTAATGAGTTTTTATTACATTCCTGGTGGAGATTTGTTTGTATACATTTCGAGGTTTAGGTTAATATTCGGCGAATGAAAGCAGCAAGAACTTGAATGTGGTGAATCAGTTCAGAATGTCGAAAAATACTCGACGTTGCCAGTTATATCTGCAGATCGTCATGTCCCTTACCACTAAAAATCGGTAAAATACCTATTACAATCCCTAAGCTGATACTGTCGTGTAGGTGAACATTTTCCTATCGGTAGAAGATCGAAACTCACTTTCACATCTGCGATAGTTTAATCTGGGGAAAATGAAAGTCGTTATTTCTGAAACTGAGTGAGGGACCGTGCAGGGATATTTCTGAAAGACACAACCAATTTGAGTTTAGCTGTCACATGAAGGGTGTCGTTAGTGGTCAGTTTTGGAAGTTCGGACAGCAAGGTGATGATAGAGGTATTGGGGGACTTGGTTCGTAAAATTAATTGATCTTGGTGTCATCCTTTTAGGGGAATAGTATTTTGGACCAACTTTGACAAATTCAGAATAAATTGTTGTTGTCTGTATGCTTAGATTTGATATTTATGAGAATTTGTACTCTACGGAGGATCTTGAAAACTTAGCACCATATCAACCTCATTCATGGTGGTTGCGTTCACGTCCGCTTACTCCAATATTATCAGGTACGTTGGATATTTTATTAGATGCATTTAAATTTAAAAATCTTTTTTCAGCCGGTAACGTGACTTCATATTTGTCGAACCCTCATCCACAAATGCAATAAGGTTGAGAGTCACCTTACAGGTTAAACTGACGATTTCAATTCTTCCTTTATTCTCAACAATCCTAGTAGAGGTGTCTCGATCGGCAAGGGAAAATAACCCTATCAGCAAGAATATGTTAGTTTTTTTTGTTACTTTCATTGTCAGAGACTTCAGAATTCAGAAAACATACCAATTTATCTTAATATTTTAATGCATCATTTCAGAAATCTGAAGGGAAATAATTAATCGGAAGGTGCACTACTATATTCATTTTCTAATTGTTCCTAATTGTGATACGTTCCCTGTAGGAAAAATTGGGAAAAATATTTTGGAGGAAAACTATTTCAAACCTGTATCTCAGAAGGTAGATACTAGAAGTCTGGTAAGAAGGGGGTTTCATTGGCCTTGGGTATGATATACAGAAATTCATTTTCAATTTATTAGATTCATATGCAGTTATGAATAATTTGTAGATATCTTGTTAGACTTTTTCATTACTGGCGATCATAGTTCATTTTAACATGAGACAAGAGTTTGCTTGCTTTCATTTTCTATGATTGGTAAACCTCTAATTATGGCTTTTCTTTCACAGGATTTTTTTTCCTTCCTTTTTACCTTTTGGGGTGAAAGTTCACTGGGTGTACTTTTTGTGTACAGAGCGGTCTCCCGAAATATTATATCGGGTGTTCAAGTTGGAGCAAGATAATGGGTTACTCTAGGAGTTTGAAGCCATCTAGTCCAGCAGGAAGAACAGGGTGATTCACTCTTGAAGAGACAACCTTACCAGGATGAAACCCATTAAACCGTGGACACACAAGTTTATAATTAAACACTCATATTCATTTACTAGATCACATTTAGCTGGATAGTTGCTTACACTTTTGATATTTTTTGCTTACTTGAACAAATAGTGTTCATTTACCTGGACATATATATCATAAGCTTGCTCATTCCATCTGCTTCGCTAAAAATTTTACGCTGCTTACAATTTTGTTGGTAAATATTTATTATTTGCGCATAGCGTTATAGAAGCATTTTGGGACGGTTTATTATAAATAATTCAGAAATTTATGCAAAACTCTCTTACGCATGCGTAGAACGAGAGCTCCCGCGGACGCCATATTTATCAGTAGGTATAAATTTTCTTCGGTTTTGATATCCCAATTTCCGTGGCCATTGAGTTGTGTTGTCGTATAATAGTATTTTTTTATGTATAAACATTTACTTATAGATTTCACTTGTCAGGTGTGGGGACTCTAAATTGAACTTTTATAAACTTCACTTGAATGCTTGTTTGTGGTTGATCATTTATTGGTTAGTTGATTGAATGCTTTGAATTATCATCTCAAAAATAAATTCCATTTTTCAACACGGAAAAACTACTTTCCGAGCCCTGAGGAAGAATTTAATTGAATTCGAAACGTCGACAAGAGAACAATTGTTTTTTCTGAGAAGAAATTGATCCTTTTACACAACCAACTTTTTTTCAGGAAAAATATAGGAAACATTCGAATTGTTATATATTGCGAACCTATAAGCAGAGGTATGGGTGCCAACGCTCTTGTAGCTCGTCCCAATTTCAAATCGTTAATAATTTTTTCATAAGACTTCGTCGCCATTCATATGGGTGGAATTCAGGTTTGCTACAATAAACCGTTGTTTTTTGGGTTTTGCATATTAGATATGTCAAAAACTGTCATCTACAACTTATTCTATAAAGTCATCAAAATGCATTATAGATTTCAAACTCATCTTCTCTATACCGATATGGATTCTTTGATATTGGAAATAATGACGAATGATTTCTGTAATTCCATGATTGAAAATATTGATGAATTCCGATTATGCGTTTGGTGATGAATTCATTGTGCCAGTAAGAAAATCGGTGCTTGGAAGCATGGAGGATGAACTCCAGATTGATCCCATCTTTACTTTCCGTAGCACATGTGCCAAAGCTTATCATATTCAAAGTGTATTAGATGAAATAAAGAAGGCGAAAGGTATAAAAACTCCATTATAGAAAAACAAATATTAGTTGATGATTACATAGGGATTGTTGAAACAGGTGGTAGATTATTGTGAAACATTAATAAATTCTTAAGTGATTCACATGAAATATATACACTAATGTGCAAAATTATTCTATTATAGTGATGGAAGATTCAGGATTCCTAATACCCTGGGAGCATAACGACATTAAATTTCATCAAACAAGCCCCGGTCAAAATTTCAGAATTCTTTTGGGAGTGTTGAAAGATGAGAGCAATGTCGGTAAAAAAAGATCTCCTTATCGGAATATTGGAGGAGCAATTGGCTAATTGAATAATGAAATTATATTCCCACTTTTTTGGGTGAACAACAGAAATTGGAGAATTTATACTAGTTGAATATTTGGGAAAGAAAGGTTTTGGCTTTCTACTTCATCGATGACATGGGTGGATTCAACTCATTCCGTGACAAAAAGTCGAAATTTTATGAACGAATTGAGTGTTTTTTCTTATATTATCCTTATTTGGTAGTGAAGAGCCGATAAGGTAAGTCTCTTACGGCGAAACATTGGATCTCTAACAGTGAGGATGATAGTGTTCCATGTAACTGAAATTTAACTTCTTTCATGTATTATATTGTGTAGGAATCCTGTGAATGATGTCTGATTCGATTCCTTCACGAATGTTCAAAATACAAACGGAATAGAAAAAATTGTTTTTCGTATAATTTAACGTTCGTATAAAAATATTTGTTTCGAAAGTATTTTTCTTTGGTAAAATTCAATGTTTATATGAAAGAAGCTTTTTCGAGGGGGCTTTTTCTTCCACCAACATCACTCCAGGAGAGGACCTCAATCCCACCAGCCCTTCCCCAGGTAAACGTGGTTCCATCCACTGCACGAGAGAACGATGTGGGAGTTCCTCTTTCATAGTTTGCGATTGAGGACAAGAAGATAATTCATTTCTGCGAGAGCTCGATGATGGGTAAGATTCGCAGCGGAGAGCGTGAATTGCAGATATGGCAGATATACAGGCTCAGAAGCGGGAATTGGAGAGGCGATTCTCTCTCAACAGGTACACACTCTACAAAGAGAGAAGTCGGCATACATCTGAAAACACTTGCCTCGTGTGCTGATATGGAATGACTTGTTCACCTCATTCCTCGATTCGAACTCATCACCTTTGTGAATTGTCAATTTTTGTTTGGATGTGAGTTTGGTTGGTGAATACGGAATACTGCTTGATTTGGGGCAGTAATCAACCTAATCTCATATCTTTTTCTCTTTGTTGAAAACTGATGTCGAAAAATTTTTTTATTCATTTTGTATTGGACTATAGTGAGAGCGGAAAATCCAAGCATGCAGTGACATTCGTCAATTTTATTAACGATAAACAACCACTTGCCTTCGAGTCTTGTATTTGCAGATGCGCTACAATACTGCCGAGGGTGGCAGCCTGAGCGAAGGGCGACCCTCTTTCGAGCCACAAAGAGGCCCAAGCTGTGCATGGGCAGGCGTGCTGAACGAAGCCCTGTAGCGATCAAGTGAGAGGTGCTTTACAGCTGCCAATACATGGCTCGAATGGTGCACAACCCTTGCTCAGGCTACGAAATGGTTGCGCCCCTAGAGAGCATTTGTGTTGGACCATCAATCGTTCGAATACTAACGTGTGAATCTTTCACACAGTATAGATCCAACTGATCTTCTAACATATCGCTGACGTTCAACCACCGGTTACCTATTACGATGCCACTATCCTCCGCAGAATATATTTTGATTTCTTCGTCCTGCAGGTCCTCCCATTCTCTAGATCCTCAATCTCCACCAGGTCCTCGAAGTTCTCCTCCACAACATCACGAGCACCCCAAAGTTCTCCAGCACCATTATCCACCATAGCTTCATCCCCCGATTCTACAGCTATGCCGTTGACATCTTCATCAACGATGGGAACTTCTTCTCCCTCATCATCCGATAATGTTATTCACGTCATCAATAAAACGACGTCGATTCTCCCAGTATTCATTTTTTAACTGTTTTGTCGATATATGTTCATGGTTGTGGATGTGTTACCCCCCTTCACTTCCACTTTTCACTGTGTATTTATAAGAGGGAAAAATAGGTGTATGAGAGCACAGTTACATTCATCAGTTGAATATATCCGTATTTCATAGTGAATAGCAATATGTCTTTTGTTGACCTACCTGATTCAGAGAGTGCTCTCAAAATTATAAGGAATAAAAAAATCCTAAATCTAATTTTCCAAACCTCAAGGTTAAATGTGATAAAACTCCAAAACAATACGAAGAGCTTAACGCTTTAAACGTACATATGAACAAGAGAAGAGCAGCAGGAGAAAACGTTATTATAAAATATAGAAACAATTATCCAGAATTCCTCCAAAAGAGATATGTTCTACAAATGGCATATCTTCGATTCATAGGAATGAGCCAAATCCAGAATATACTTACTCGATC
>WOGR01001883.1:0-18694 GCA_015342045.1 Leptinotarsa lineolata | reverse complement strand
TTAGGAAATTTCTCATGAAATAGGCGAACAACTTCCTGTTGTGTTCGTAACCAATCATTTGTAAAACTGTCATTTTATGCATTTCTGTTGATCTAGCCATTTGTCAGACTTGAAGTTAACGAACTGCAAACTCAAATTAAAATACTGACAACTAATAATGTAACATGCAAAACACTTTGATAAGGCGTTTTAAACTAACGTTGCCATGGAAATTATTTTAAGTTTTTTGAAGGATACCATTTAAAAAAAATATTGCTATGGTTTTTGCTCACTTTCTCATTATCAATACCTCAACGTGAAATAAGTTTTGAGTATATTGCAATAAGTTTTGAGTGCATTATATCGAATTTCGTTAACCACATGATTTAAATTTACTCTATCTCAATTGTTGCAATAAACTTGAAAGCGATAACATTTTTGAATAGAGAATGAAGAGACATTTCAAACGATATATCACAGGGCTATACTTCCCATTTGAAAAATTGTGGGTTGTACCTGTCATTCGACGGGGGTCGAAGGTTGGGGTAACATTTTTTAGTCGATGTCAAATTATAATTTAAATTTGACGTATTACGGAATTTTTTGAAAAAATGTACAGTAACCCAAATAATGGATTCATTCCATTTGGCTTTTACACACTGTATGTAGCCAAAATGAGTAGATCCACCAAATCAAATTTCAAAAATAGCTTGAGGGCTGGTTGGAATGTTGGAAAAATTTGTCCATTTTTATAAGTCTACTTTAAAATAGATAAAACTCAAGCCACCATTTTAATTCTTTTGAATTATTCAAAAGCATTTCACACCATCAATCATAACATATTCGGTGCTATATTACATTTTTTTTGTTTAGTAATGCATCAATGATGTTGATATCATCTTATCTAGATAATAGATTATAAAAAGTTCAGATTCATGATATTTCTTCCACTTGGAAAGAATTTAAAACAGGAGTACCCCAAGACAGCATTTTGGGCCACTATACTGCCACATTTATCAAGAAGTGGAAGTCTTCTAAATATCACTTTCATGCAGATGACTCTCGAATATACTTATTTTTCAAATTTTCCGATATAGGTCAAACAGTATCCTATATGAATTTTGATACGATTTTAAAAGTGCCCATTGACCATATGTCGGAAATCAATCCAAACAAATCAGTAGCTATTTTCTTTGGAAGTGATAGCAACAGGAAAGAAGTAAAAAACAACAGCTTGAAAAATGGGAGTCTCTGAGATACAATTCAGGCCATATTGAAGAATTTGGGGTTAATTTTAGATCATAAACTTAGATCTCATGAACATGTAATCTACAAACTTTAAACTGCTTATAATCCACTGGAACTCATATATCCTCAGAGACAATGTTTGGGAGTAGATGTCAAGAGAATGCTATGCGATTCACTAGTTTTATCTCATTTCAACCACTGTGACGTTGTTTTTCATTCATGTTTAGACAATAACGACAGGTGTCGCATAGAAAAAGTTCAATACTCTTGTCTCAGGTTGATATTTGGTATCAGAAGGTCTAGAATTTCACAGAAATTCGCAGATTTGAAGTGGCTGAGTATGTTTGATCGTAGGCGGTTTCATGCAACATGCATATCCTTTAAAATAATCGAATATAGGAGTCATTTCTACTTATATGAGCATTTGTCTCACAAAACCTGAATTTGCGTAAAAAGGTAGTGTTAAACATTCCTGTACATAAAAAGGAAATATTTAAACGATTTTTTTTCTATAATATCTACATCACAACGAATCATCTCCCTGAATAGAGAAACAATTTCAACTTATCAGAAACTCTTTTTAAAGTATATTTAAACAGCATCTGTTTATTATTCAGAACTGAGACATATTTTCTTGGTTTTTGTCGTTTCTAAAAGTCGTTTCCGCTCACATGAGAAGTTTACAAACGAAAAAGTGACAATACAAGAAATGGCAGTCAGTAACGGTTTCTCGAGGGGTACTGTAGATGATATTATAAGGAAGAATAAGTTTAGGTTGAGAATGAACGAAATCTCGACTTTTAGAAACGACGAAAACTAAAATGAATATACCTCAGTTCCATACCAACAATAGACGAAAAACTTTGTTAAGATTTTCAAAGAACTAGGTATGAAGGTGGTCATACACTACAGAGCATTTTAGGAAATTCAAAGGACAAAGTCGAGAATTCGGAAAAGTCTGGAATTTACGAAATCAAATGTAAAGACTGCGATGCAAAATATCATGAGCAAACAGAAAAGCTCACAACTACATAATATGACAGTCCAATTGATAAGTAACTTATATTCATGAATTCTGCCTATAAATTGAATAACCAACGAAAAAAATTAGATATGAATATTCATCCATGATGATAATTATTCAATTTTTCAAGAAAATATTATTTGAAATGCGTTCCGGTAGACGGTAGCTTCATCGGTTTCTGGTACTATGAATCTATACCTATTAAATGTACTTCCAAATCTTCATCTCACTATAATATTATAATGGGCGAAACTTCTTCGAATTCAGAATTATGTACCTACTTGATATTTCCAGAACACATTGTTCTAATAAAATCGACCAATTGTTGAATGTACATGAGGTGACATGAAGCAATTTCAATCAATACCTCGCAATTATATAACATCAATTCGTGTTTCGATTTTGAATGCGTCCATATCTCTGAACGTTGAGTAACTTTGTTAGACACTTCTTCGCATATAAATCATTATTTCGAGGGTATATGACCACATATGAAGATTATTCAAGGGAGAATTTGACGCAAGGAAAGGTGGGGATTTTTATATATAAGTGCCCCTTATCAGATATGAAAACATTGTGAATCGTAGTAAGAAACAAATCAACCACCATGATCAGAATTGTGAGTATTATTTCTTTGTTTCATGTTTATATATTGCTTAGTACGCCTCGTACGATGCTTTAGATGAAGCGAGTACGTCATGACTTATTCGAAACTTAACTAAACGGAATATAGATGATAAAAATTGAAAATGTTGAATATTTGAAAAGCTTTCAAAACATTTGTTGATAATATTCAATTTTATGTACATTTATCAAATCATTAATTGAAAAGTTGAAATTTAGAAATCACGATTCTCTGTGTATGCCATAGTACTTTCAAAGTTGTAGTTCGCTGAGGCAAAATAAGGCATTTTGCTGTACAACCGATTACTGTACCTAGCGTAAGATATTCTGTTCATTTCATGGAAGACATCTATGTTTGTAGGCTAAACACTGACGCGAATGTTACCAGCTTAACTGAATTATTGTGATTTTTACGAGTGTGTCATAAAAAAGGACTAAAAGGAATATCTGTGTTTATATACACTCACACTGCAATGTGAACTCAACTCTTCTGTTCTTTGATCCAACAAACCGATCTATGACATTTTCTATTGCTACATCAATGTCCCGGTGGACATGCAGAAGAGCAAGCCCGGTGAATCTGTCGAACACTCGTGATAACTGGTGTAGTTAGGTGTGACTAGAGTGTACTAGATCTAGTTTGGATCACTAAACACTGAAGCAACACAAAAGTGAGCAGAGCGAGAGCATGCAACGACCTCCACTCTGCAATGGATGATCAAAATCTTCCAAAGCCAGCCTCTTTCCTCACAGGACATCCGTTATTTGAATGTACTGATTAGTAGCTGACAATATTATTTTAAATTAGTGATAGTTTCAAGATGCAAGATTCTGATTATCGATTGCAGTTTGGTAATGGGCAAGAGTGTAGGTCTGCCTTAGGCTTCATACTAGCTTTCCATATTCAAACAAGGGAGATGCCCCCTGGCTGGATCCGCCACTGCTTTCCGCAAATAATTGTAGTTTCATTGACGTTTCTACCATTTTGATAACTTTACACCGCTATCAATGAACTTAACCTCTTTATAGGATTTTAAATCAGTTTTAGTTGATATCGCAGATCAGCTTTTTAGCCAAACTCTATAGATTTTGCTTGTCGATATCTATTCTGAGGCATGCTGCATTGTTTATTTCTGATGAGTCATCAGTAAATATTCAAATTCATGAGTGCGAATCGCAAGAAGGGAAAGCTCACGGGAATAGATCCTTATCAGTTGCTGAAGTAGTTAAACAGACCAATTTTAAAAGTAGTGAATCTTCACTATACACAGTGCATTGAGATTTATGTAAACAACTACCTTGCAAGGCACTCGATGAAAATTACGTTATTTATTGGGACAACCTGAAAGATAACCTGAACAATGTGGTTGTCTATTTTCTACCCTTTAAATAAACAAATTAAAATACGTCCAAATATTGCCTGCTTCATCGAAAGTATTGAAGCTTACAGCACATTTTGGAATATTCTCTTTTGGGTGCCTAGGGCATCGACTGCTGTAATCATTAGCCTCGTGGTGTGGATAGTCAATGTTAATAACTCACCGAGCCACCTAGAGAGCATCATGACTACCCGCAGCCCTTCAGCCATGTAACGTTGCAGAATCATTGCAACTTCAACTAGAATTTTCTCGAAAAAAATATCTGGTCGAGATAGGGTTTGAATACACGACCTTCCGTTCTTTGGTCGGGCGCACTACCACTGCGCCAATTCACAGCTTATCCTCTTCATTATCAGCTCAACAATTGGTGCCTTACTTTTAAACATGTGGTCACTAGCACGGCCAATATAATCGAATCCACACTCTGTCAAAAGTTGTGCCTCATCTTTGCTCCACTCAGACAGAAATCCAATTCACACACCAACCTCAGCTTCAGTACACCTGGAGAGATTTTCGCTAATGTTTGCGTAGATTTAATGAATTGTCATTTTCTTTCAGATAACACTTTTGGCTCTGACTGCAGCAGTGTTCGCAGACCCCAAACCAAAAGCTGCTGCTTCCGCCGACCCTCTGGTCGTTGCTCCAGCTCTGGCTCCAGCAGTCGTAACCGCCCAGAGTTCCCAAGTAGTGGCACAGAACTATAACGCTCTTGTGGCACCTGTTGCAGCTGTGCGAAGTCCTTTGGTGGCACCTGTACCAGCGGTAGCTTCACCTTATGTCGCTGCTCCTTATGTGGCATCATCCTATGTTGCTTCTCCGTACGCTGCGTCACCTTATGTGGCTTCCCCTTATGTGGCTTCTCCTTATGTGGCTTCCCCATACGTAGCTTCGCCATACCTTGCCAGCCCAGCTGTTGCTGCACCATTGCTTTGAGGTGGTACAATTTAGAACCAACTGAGTTGTTGTACAAATAAATTTGTTTGAGCCAACACTGAATTTATTATTTTTTCTCGAGGTTATCAGGATATACCTTCCCTTCTTTTATTCTAGTACATACTACTTTTAGTATATGATAATGTCTACCAAAGAGGTGGACAAAATTTCAGTAATGAAAACCCAGCAAACAGCTGTGACACATTTTATCAGATCGATTCTAAGACCTAAATCGCAACACGTATTTCATAATACAATGGCTTCCTTTGGTGTGTTCATACTTAGTATAAACACGCCCAAGGAAGCTGTATTGTCGGGCGTGTTGATTCTGAGTATAAACACGCCCGAGGAAGCTAGAAACACGAGCTGCAGCGACCTTCAGGAACACTGACCAACAAACCCGGATGTTTTTCACTATACCATAGCTTCCTTTGGCGTGCTCATACTGAGTATGAACTCGCCCAAGGAAGCTATAATGGTAGACGTGTACGTATCGAGTGTGAACACGCCCAAGGAAGCTATTGTGTCTGACGTGTTCATACTGAATGAAAATGCGCCCAAGGAAGCTATTCATACTGAGTATAAACACGCCCAAAGATGTTCTGTGTTGGGCTCGTTGATTCTGAGTATGAACACGCCCAAGGAAGCTAGAAACACGAGTTGCAGCGGCCGTCAGGAACACTGACCAACAAATCCGGATGAAAACTGTCACTAACATCTTTTATTTATAGGATGGATTATTTGTCTACATATTTCCTTTAATCGACTCACAGGAACAAAGCGGAAATTCGATATATTCAAATAGCAACATGCACCACGTGTTTCACTATACTTCCTTTGGTGTGCTCATACCAAGTATGAACACGCCCAAGGAAGCTAATATGTTAGACGTGTTCATACTGAGTATGGACACTCCCAAGGAAGCTATTGTGTTTGACGTGTTCATACTGAATATACTCACGTCCAAGGAAGCTATTGTGTTAGACGTATTCATACTGAGTACAAACACGCCCAAAAAAGCTTTGTGTTGGGCTTGTTGATTATAAGTATGAATACGCCTAAGGAAGCTAGAAAAACGAGTTGCAGAGGACTTTAGGAACACTCACCAACAAACCCGGATGAAAACTGTGACACTAATATCTCTTATTTATAAGGTGAATGTTTTTTTTACACATTTCCTTTTATCGACTCGCAGGAACAAATCGGAAATTCAATATTTTCAGATAGCAAAATTTACCACGTGTTTCACTATACCATAGCTTCCTTTGGCGTGTTCATATCGAGTACAAACACGCCCGAAGAAGCTATTGTGTTTGACGTGTTCACACTGGATACAAACATCGGGAGCTATCGTACAGTGAATCACCGGTGCGGTTTTGTGAGAATCTCACAATGAAATATGACGTGAATTGGTTAGGGATTTTCATCACGTCTTTCCCAAACAAACCAACGAGTTCGTATTGGATCCTTTGAGAAATATCAAATGTGAACAGAGATGTGCCCCAGGGCAGCAAGCACACTGAAGTCAACATTATTTATTGTCATTTCTCAAAATGTACTGACATAACCGTTGCCATGTGTTTCACGATACATTAGCTTCCTCGGGCGTATGAACATGACTGAGGAAGCTATTTGAGTAACAAGTTCACGTTTGATATGATCTGGATTTTCCCTTTCACTAGATAAGAATGTGTAAAAATGAAGGTTAAAAGAGGAGCAACTGCGGCAAATTTGAATATATTGTAAGTTATAAAGATTCAGCTCGTTACATAAATTGGAGCATTTGAATAGATATAATAGGATTGAACTACAGAAAACTCACCTGCCAAGCACCGATGTCTTTCACTTTCCTACTCATAGGTCTCTGGAACACCTTACAAAGTTTGAATGCATCAGCTCTGATTTCAACAACGTTGTTCAATACCGCCCATAGCGCAGCAATGGGGTAAACTGACGAGAATAGAAAAACGTATCCAAATTGAATGAACAGTTCCAAATAGTCATCGTACGTTCCTTCATAAGCCTCCATTTCCCCTTCTTCGATAGCTTGTTTGACGCGGGGATCGTCTTTCTGAAGTTGCGGAATCTTCACATCAGTGAGCAGATTATTTTCTTCTGAAGCATTTTCTTTGAAAACTTTAGGCTTCTTCATGTCAGATGGTTTATCGAAA
Source organism: Leptinotarsa lineolata (assembly GCA_015342045.1). Classification (NCBI taxonomy): domain Eukaryota; kingdom Metazoa; phylum Arthropoda; class Insecta; order Coleoptera; family Chrysomelidae; genus Leptinotarsa; species Leptinotarsa lineolata. The sequence goes on along the minus strand of WOGR01001883.1, from coordinate 11,336 downwards.
ATTCTCAACTTCCAGTTTTGAACCTGGAGACATAATTAATAATATTAAAAAAAATGGCTATTAGCATGAGTGAGTAGATCGAAAGTTGCGGAACATAAAGTAACTGGCAAAATGAAAGGTTTGTTCATTTTTATGAGTCTACAGTGCGATTTTGCCAACGTAACACAACTATAAATAGTTTACGTCTCACCAAAAATTCTGTTGTCGCTTTAAAAGCACATGTTGTTGAATCAACAGAATTGCAACAAAGGTCTAGCCATGGAAAAGTCCGGAAATGAACCAAACTTTTCGAGGTTCACACACCTATTGACAATTCTCTCAAAAATGTTGAGTATTCAGTCAGACAACTTCACTGAAACCGTCAAAGGCGATCGTGTGAAGTTGAGGATTAGCTGTTGAGAAAAATAGTTGACCGTGCAAGTGAAGAAAATAGTGCCAATATCATTTGGCAACAATGTCCCTCACTTTCCTTTTTCTCCACCAATATTCAATTGGTGATATTGAATGTAATTTCAATTGGTGATTGAAATTACATTCAAGAGAGCTTCTCAGGAAGTCCGTAATAAACTTTTCAAAATCAAAGTTCGTAGGATTATTCAAAGCAACGATAAAACTGGAATGAACTATAGATTTTCACAGGAAGGCAAGAAAACTATCATTTATTCATTGCTCTTCCTCAACCTCCGCTCGTGAAAATAACTTTCATGGCAATACAATGTGAATGAATAATATATAAGAAGTCGATGCTGAAATGATCTCTCATGCTGTAGGAACCCAGGTAGTTCGGAAAAGACTGATCTCAAGCATGAAATATCTGAAGTATTTTTGTTTCTTAAAAGAAAAATTTGTTCACTCACTTGTGTATCTGAAGTAACTGGACTAACTGTCTATTAACACTTACCTTCATGGCATAGTACTTAATTGCCAACGGTTGCACGGTCTCCTGAAAATTATTAATGGCCTGCGTTATGATGAGCATTGTCTGCAGTTGGCTTCTAAGCATGTCCATGTCTCTGACGATGAACGCGATGTAGAAAAGTGACAGGAAGTTGTTGACGAATTCGAACAGAACAAGTTTTGTCACCCGATGTCTCTCGTATTGCGATTGGGTTCGGTGATTCTCTAAAAGCATTCGTGAAATATTCAGATCTTTATAAATTATGCGGCAGTTTGAATTTGAAGTTGAATAAACTGAAGCGGTTTCGAGGAAGAGAGGAAATGTGAAACATCCCACTTTTCAATATGAATTATTTATGAGCCCATTCAGTCGGATGTGGTTTTTTAGGAGAAGATTAGTTTTTGAAGAAAATCGTTACGAGGTTTGTTACACGTTTGATGAAGAAAAAATGTTATTACCATATTTTCTCTTTTTGCTTCTCAGACACTGTGAGAGATGTCACGAAGGGCTACTAGCAAAGTAAAGGTGGTGAAGTAGTATTACGTATTTTTTATATCAGAATTCCGCATTCGAAATCAGTTTTCATATCAACTACGAAGATGTACTGAGGGTATCCGTACCCCAGTGCGTGAGCATATTATTCGGTCGATTTAGACATCTGAGGGTACAAAAATTCGCACCCAGGTCAAAATTGGTAGGATTGATCAATCTTTGATAGTTCCTACTAGTCGATAGAAACCTTTTGCAAATGCTTACAAGAAATTACGGTTTATTTCAATGTTGAAAAAGCTGAAAATATATTGGTGAAACAAACTGATGATAATGCTGATAAATAATTGAAAGAGCAATAGAGGAATTCAGTTCAACAAATACAACTATTGTTGTAGGTGTAGATGTAGACTTACTTGTATCACTCACTGCTAGAACTCCAACCGAAAAAATATTTTTTAAAACCTGGAAAAGCTCAATATCAATGGAAAATATATTGATCTACTTTTGAAAAGTGTCAAAATCATGTACTAACGGATCGATGAAGATTTTTCGGATTTCATTCATGATAGTTTTATGAAGAATTTTACCAATTTTGAGCTGGTTGCGAATTTCTGTACCTTCACTCCTAGTTTTGTTCAAATTTGACCAGATAAATAGTGTATTTTGATGAATCCGTCACCGGTGGAGGAAATAAACAATCAAGTTCAGCAGGAGCATCATGGCTTCTTGGAGTTTCTACAGGATTCCATGACCACAAATGTCTAAATCAGTTTTCTGAATATCATTCTGTGCGTTGTCGCTTCCATGCCATTGCTTGATGATAGAATGGATCGACTATTGTTTAGTTTGGTGGCTTGTGGTATGAATGAAATATATTTCATTGAGACTAGGAAGAGTTATGAGAGCTGTTTGGTAAATCAGAGACTTTTTGATGAAAAACATTAACAAATGAGTGTTTTATTTTTCAACATTAGCTTCCGCAACGGAACGTGGGTTCCAACCATATACCTGACACCATATTATGTTCATGATCAATTGATTTTTCTATCCAGACCTACTTAGCTTTTATTAGTTTTTCTCAATACAGTTTTTCTAATTTTCTAATTACTTTCAAATAATCGGTTTTTCAAGACCCTCAAAATAGGCGTTTGTTTTGGTGATCACTTCTACTTCTTCATTTGACTAACGCCGTTTACCAGCCAGCCAGCTACTTCTTTGGGCTCGGAAACAGTTGATAGTCGCAGCGGGGTGAATGTGCAGAATATTCTGGTTGGGGTAGCAGATCATAGACAAATTTATGGATTTTTGCCACTTTGACGACAACTATGTAAACCCGTATATTATATTTTTTTGTCAAATGTGGTTGTTTTGCTTCAAATCAATTTCAAATCTATCTAAAAATAATTGCCGGTGAGTGTCTATCATTCTCCAGGAAAACTATGTGAAAACTATGGACATGTCCTTGTTGGTAGACAGACCCACATTGACTGCACGTTAACTCTACGATATCTACTGTTTCGATTGATTTTTTGTCCCTGATGCATCGTAATGGATCCATTTTTTGAGCACGGTTACAAAACAGTGAAAAAACTCGTTCGGATTGCACTTACGGTAGAGTGTGGGCAGTCTTTTATTCTACGGTTGTCCAATATCATCAGATGAATATTGTCAACCATTTCTGGCGTGTTGACTTCTTTTGGGCAACTTGAACGTTTGTCGTCTCTTGTGGTGGTACGGCCACAATGGAATTCAGTGAAGCACTTGATAACCATTGAAACTGACGATTTTGAATTCCCAGAGAATTTATCAAGCCTTTCCTTGGTATCGATGGTGCTCTCTTACGGAAAAAATAATGCTTCATGAGCACACGAAATTCACTTTTTTACGTTTCTGTTAGAATCCATGGTGCTATCTGATTTCAATGGCTGCCAAACACAAACAAAATGGCGCAACCTGCTCAAAAATTGACAGTATTCCTTTGAAAGATCGTGGCTGATGGCAACAGTGTTGCACTTGAAGTTACTGAGCGGGAAATTCAAAAAGTCACCGACTTATGAAACAGCTATTGTTTAAAACACTTGGTAATTTTTTTCAGATTTCCAAGATATGAGATTTGAACGTTGACAATCGTGAATGTAGTATTGTACTTCTGAAGCATAACATGCTAGGGGGAATACTGGAAACACTACCAACATGGTCGGTATTTTTTGATTAGTAAACAATGGGCATACCGGTACTTGAAGTAGATCAATTTGACCAAAAATGTGAATCGGTTGGAAATGTACAGTTTTTAAGTTTCATTGACTTCTTGTCGACCATATCATGAAATATTACTTCAAAAAGGAAAATTTTGAGTTGAGCGAATTGATCCCGCTTGTCTTGAAGTTTTTTTTACTCTCACCTGAGTGACGAAATGGTTTTTATCATTTCAACATACTATGAAAATACAAAATTAGTGTTTTTTGTAACCAGTTAGACAATGTTTCGTTTTATCTAACGAGAGCACGAGCTACAGAAATGAATTTTGATAGACAGGTTTGTTTTTTATACCACTTATCAATTTGAATTCTTATCTATGAAAGCAGAAAATGGTTCAAATTCTAATATACCCCAAACATCTTAGAGATAAACGAATGATGACACCTTTGTATTTTTATTCTCAATTGACCTTAATGAATATATGAGAAGAGATCAATATATGATTCTGTAGTATTCCAGATATTTGAGGGACTGTAAGGTTCAAAATATTATGACAGTTGATAGCTCAGCAGTGGCGGATTTGCAGATTATTTTTTCAATTTTTTTTTTCTCAATTTTAAGGTGCAACATGAATTCTCAAACTTCTACAGAGTGATGTCATGTGAAATGAGCTGAATTTGAGAAAAACTTTTTTTCAATCGATGAAAAAAGATAGAAAATGCCATAACGCCACCCTGAAAAATATTTGAGGATTTATAGAAGTTTTTTATTTATTTTTATGAGAGAGCGAAAAAAAATATTGAAAATGGTAAATGGAGAAATATTCGTTTTATTCCAAAAATTAAAAAATAAAGTGATTACCGCTTTGTATATTTTTTAAATAATTTTTTCTGAAGAGTAAGTACATACAAAACTAAAAATTTTGAAAAAAAAACTTCCCGACCAGTTAATATTTCACAAAATTATCGACACCGTTTTTTGTGGAAAATTCGTAACTACTTTTTGGTCGGGTGAAAAATTAAAAAAAAATATGAAAAGTATCTTTGACAAGATAAAAGAAAGATAAAAAAGTTTCAGCTAAATCGAAAGGGGTCGGGGTAAAAAGTGGTCGATTCGACTGGAGAGAAGCCGTTGAATAAAAAATTACCCTATAGTATTGTTTTTATTTATTATAATAATCAATTCATTCTGATTGGTTTTGTGAGAGAGTTAACAAAAATAATACTAATGTAAACATTCAATTTAAATAATTTGTGTGCATGAGCGTTTAAGGCATGCCCATTTGGATTTTCTTAACTTTTTCTTCAGATGAAATACTTAATTACCTGGTAAAATGTATCAATTTTTTATTCAGCAAATGCTCTAACTTCAAATTTCGTGAAAGAAATGTTTTTATTGTCGAATCGCAGTCGTCCAAATATCAGTTATTCGATTAATTCAAAGTAAAAGAATATATCTCTATAAGATATTGAACTAGTTTCTCATTTAATAAAAATTTGTCAATTTCAGTAAGTATTTTTACGCATAAAGAAATAACTTTCTGAAATTGAATTTGGCAATTTGCTACAGCAATCATGATTAAACCATCAATATTATAATAATTGAATTGTGTAAGTAGATATTATAATTATTAGGAACAAGGAGAAATAATTATAGCAATCATCAATGAAAAAAATATGAAAACATAACAAAATTTCGACTATAATATCGAATCGCTATTGCAATATTCTGAAAATTCACGATCATTAAAGTATACCTAATGAAGCGTTTAGCAATGGTATATGTAGAGATGTTGAAATATTTAGTATTCGGAACATTTCAATTTTTGTAAAATATTTTGATTTCTCTCCAATTTTCGAAATTCGTATTTTGTGTGTATAATATTTTTTTGAATTTTGTAAAACGAAACAGAAAATTCATGAATCAAATCTGCCGCCCTTTAAAATTTCCCGCCCTAGGCTCTTGCCTACTCAGCCTGCTGGTAAATCCGCCACTGTAGCTCAGAAAACTGAGTTGAGCATGATGAGCCGTTTGATCTGTTTAATCAATTGAAAGCAGTTCTGTAGTCAAAATGTCACGTCGAATTGTATCAAATATATCAGGACTAGCGCTGTAGTTCTTCATTCAAAGAATCCAGGACAATTCAGTATAGTCCCATGAGAGGAAACAGTTTTGTGGTTGATACTCACCCCATTCTGTGAGGAATGTCGCCAATTTCCTATAGTAAGCATTAACGATGGCAACGATAATGGAATATACGATACTAGGGAGCATGACATAATCTGCATATCCCTCATTTTTCTTGAAATAATCTTCTGCCCAAAAAGATATCAACATCAGTACGAAAGCCATCACCATACAAAGGACAACTATAGGTAGTGACACTGCATACATCTGCAACCAAAAATTGAAATATAGAAGTAACTTTTAAAAATTATGCTATACATATGATCAGACAACCAATTATTGAATGTAATTTACGAAAATTGCCTTTCATCTACTGTGTGATGGCAATAATATTATTATAATTGGCTGTTGTTCTGCTTGGTGACTCTGATATTCTGGTGAGCTTCGATGTTGTGTCCGTGTTCACCAACGTCCCACTGGAAGGCTCTCTAAGGGAGCTAGCCTACTTGTTTCCAGTGATTTCTTAGGTCTCTTTAGAATACGTCTCACGGGGAGTTTCTTTCAATGGAGGGGAGACTTTTATTAGCAATCAACTGGCGTGGCGATGGGAAGTCCACTTAGCCTCATGATAGCCAACTTCTTCATGGAACGTTATGAAGGGAGTTAAATCAACCGAGTTAAATCAACTTTGTGGCTACGCTACGTGGATGACAACTTCGTTATCTGGAAATATAAAAGGGACGCTCTAAACCTTTCAGTTCAACATGGAGACTGAACAGCACCAGCGGATAGCATTATTAGATGTACTCATCAGACGATGTGGTGCTAGACTAACCCACAAAATGAACAGAAAACTCACGCACACGGATAGGTACCTAGACGCACTATCAAACCACCATGCTGGTCAAAAGGGAGGAGTCATCTCTACTATAACTGAATGAGCTCGAAGAATATGTGAACCAGAGCATCAAGTGGAGGAATTGGAACACCTTCAAGTGGCCTGGAGATCGAATGTATACAGTATACCCGAGATCAAAGAGGCCAGGAAACTGAAGAGTTCCACGTTTCAAAACCGGAGGATGCTCAAACGGTTGCACGTGCGTATCTACCATATATAGACTCACAGATATGATTGAAAACACAACATCAAAATGGTTTTTAAATCCACTAAGAAGATACAACAAAGCCTCAGGTCGACTAAAGACAAAAGAGACCCACTATCGGCAGCAGGGGTATATTGTATACCCTGATTTCAAGTTATGGTTCGGATTTCGTGTTTTTCACGAAATTTTGAGGAAAAAGGCGAGTTTCTGAAAAGAAAGTCGAGTAGAAACGAAAAATAGAGTATGGCCATATCACGGCTTCTTCGTACAATAGAGACAGAGCAATAACAAATGATTTCTCTGAGCATCTGAGAAATGATCGACATTGGTCCTTATTTCATTCGCTCATTGAATATTTCTTGATGAATATCCTCATTTCATATGAACTATTGTTAAAAAATGTATCCCCAACGGTCACTATGAAATATCTGGCCATTGCCATGTAGTTACACAGTTTGAGTTGAATTCACAGCAAACTTCATAATGCAAATAATGTTGGAGGTTTCGGAAATACTTACTTTGGTATAAGTTAAATAGCGCGGGCTCTGCGGTTTAACTTTGCCCGTGATTGCGTCGATTCCCATTGTGCCCCGGAAGTTGGGTCTAGGCTCATCCATACTGGTCATTCCTATGGTACCCCATTTGAAAGCCAACTCGTTGCTATTCCTCTTCCATATCTGAAATACACGGAAATACATGAATTTAATCACTTTCTAGAATACTATGTTTATACCGAATAAAACTGGTTTCAGTTTTTACTTATGTAGGATGGATCATCTGGTTCAAATACGGAAACAAAATAATATAATGGCCAATACGAGGGTGGTGTGAAAAGTTTACGACCTCAGCATGAAGATAGGTTAGGTTGGGTCGAATGTGAGGGGGTCTATTCGACCCTCCACCGATACCCGTGAGAGTTTATTGTGGCTCACACCTATTCAAACTCGACCAAATAAACCCAGCTTATTGACGAAGCCGATTAGTTTGTATAATGAGTGATCTTTCAGGTCAGATGGTAAGAGTGTGGTTCTACCAAACTCTGAAAATCTGATTCGATCCACGGCGGGGCAGGCACAAAGTATATGCTCTGCTGTTTCATCATATTTCAAACACATAGGTGACACACACTGTCTTTTGATAGCCCGAGTTTCTGCATTGGCTGATTCAGATGACAGTGACCTGTAAGGAGGTCTGTTAGACATCGTAGTTCATCCCTACTATAGTCCAACAATTATTTGGTTTCAAGCTTCGAAGGGTGAATGAACGCCTTGGAGTGAGCCAATAATGGAAGATTTTGCCAGAAGTTTTTAAAACTCCTTGCCATCCAGGTGTTCAATATTTGTTTGGCGAAGCCTAAAGCAATGCCAATGACAGGTTCTGGTCCGATGAAGCTACTTGCATTACCCTTATTTGCAAGGGAGTCAGCAGCCTTATTGCCGTTGACGGTGTGGAACTAATAGCACCACAGATAGCCAGACAAGCCAGTCTCTGTAAGCCAGAAAGGTCCGCCTGAGCCTTTTTTTCTGAAGCTTCTGGCTACGAGGCAATTGCTCTATAAGTGATTATTGGTCTGACAATCATCACATATATCCAATGGATTTATTTAGTACCTAAACTCCAAGTTCTACCACGAATCCTTCGACACGCCCATAGGGACAGTCTGGATTTGTGTGAAACTGTTTCCAAGTAAGGTATATATCAAGGAAAATGACAAAATATTTCACCTCCGTTCCAAATGGAATGACCTCACCATTGAGAGGGAGTGGCATTAAATCGTCCAATTTTCTCCTCCTGGTGAAGGAGATTACCACAGTTTTGCTGGGGTTGACAGACATCTGCTCCCTCTGGAACCAAATGTGAACCACGTCCCTCGTACTTTGGAGGATATTACAAGCTATCCTTCCTGACGTGGATGCTGCCAAGGTGACAAAGTCATCGGCATAAGCTTGCAAATCTACTTCTCTTCTGCATGAAGATAGCAGTACTCGTAAAAAAAACTAGTGAGTTTCGTTGTTCATCTGTTGACAGTTAATCACCAAAATTTCAGTCATTTCAGACGCGCAGTTGTTATGTAATAGTCATTTGAGTGAGTTGATGTGGGTGTTCTTATCAAAATGAACAAAATCGAGTATCGAGCTGTCACTAAATATTTGTTTTTGAAAGGCAATACGCTTACGCCTTGGATTCTGTGTATGGGGACTCTGCAATATCATTTACCACAGTGAAATTTTGGGCAGCTGAATTTAAACGTGGCTGTAAGAGCTTGGGAAACGATGAATGTATGGGACGACCAAAAACTGCAACTACCGACGAAAACATCGCCAAAGTTCACCAAATGGTGCTAGATGATCATCGAATTAAAGTGAGGGAGATAGCAGAGGATATGAACATTCCAAAAGAACGTATTTGTCACATATTAAATCAACATCTAGGCATGGGAAAGCTGTTCGCGCGTTAGGTGCCGCGTTTGCTCACGTTAGACAAAAATATGTTCATATGAACATTTTCAACGCTCTGCTGGCCCAGTTTAGGTACAATAAGTTCGAGTTTTGGCGCCGAATAGTTACTGTAAATGAAATCTGGATACACCATTATAAGCCCGAAACAAAAATACAGTCCAAACAGTGGGCTCCAAAGGGAAAATCAGCTCCAAAGGTGATGGCGACTGGTTTTAGGGATAGTCATGGAGTTATTTCATTCAATTATCTCCAAAACGTAGAAACTTTCACAGGAGCATACTACGTATCATCACTTCATGAGCTGAGGTCAGAACTTGGGTGGCAGAACGGCTACACAATCCTGTTCCACAAAGACAACGCACCTTCTCACACCTCAGCGATTGCCATAGCAAAAATCATCGAAATACGGTTTGAACTGCTCGACCAGATCTAGCCTCAAGCGACTCTTTTTTGTTTCCTCATCTAAAAATTGCGCAATCATCTTCGTGAACAATTATTCTGTAGAGAAACACGCCGAATATTAATAATAATAATAATAATGATCTTTATTGGTTTCAGAGATCACAGCATCGCCGAGCAGAATTGAAAGGAGACTATGTTGAAGAATAGAAACAAAATTCTTGATAAATGTCTTGTATCTTTGTTAGGTCGGAAAATTTCAGACCACCCCCGTACATGATTACAAGATACATGATTATTTTTTCAATTACCTATATATTGAGTCGATTACGTTGTATGTAATAATGAAGCCGTGAAAATATCATTCATATTTTCACGGCAAAAACTGATAAGTTGATTGATTATACTTGATTATACACCAAGTAATCAAACTCCGTTTGAAATATTATGTAGCAATGAAAGAAGTTGCCATCAACTATATATAAAAGAAGAAGAAGAAAAGTTCATCAAATTTTTCGATTCAGGAGTATCGGAAGAGGAAGATGAAAGTGTTTTCAAAAGGCAATATGTGGTTACACAAGTGTTTTCCATATCTGAAGAGGAAGAACTTGCTAGTACATCAGGAGATAATCCGATATTAATTAGGGTCTATCCTGTATTTGCATCTTGCATTTGAATTGCCTTCAAACTCGCAAGCAAAAAAATGGCTGGTAGATTTAGATTTTCCCGTTACAAAATTGAATTGCTGAAACTTTGAAATCTAGCCTATTGCACAGAACCTCTCTTTTTACGTTCCATCCTGAATCTCGTCACGAGACTTTTGTTTTAAATAAACAGAATGTAATCTCAGCTGTTAACCTCTCGCAGCTAAGCGGCAATAAAGGCCAAGCAGCAATAAAGCCAGGATGAGCTTCAGGAGAATAATCCCGTCTAAGAGCTCATTCCAGCGATATTATTGCATTTTAACTATTTATACTTTCCTCGAAGTATTCAGTTATAGGAGAAGCAATGAGATTTAATGTCATTTCCGTTTTTCCAACGAAAGAGGCCAAACCGTTAAGAAGAGGAAGCCGATAAGGACAGCGTTCTCGCCTCGCGCGAGATAAAAATCTGACACACCATTCCGAGATACTTCCTTCATAATCTTCGAGGGTTAATCTGCGAAAATAATTTTGAGAACGGCTTCAACGCGATGGAAGGGGCTTTTGTGTAGTTAATAAAGACGGCGTACTTGTCGCCACACGAGAAAGCGAGAAAACTTATGGATTGATAAACGAGGTTTTCGTCATGAACTTGCCTTTTAAATTTCGGGATTAGAGAACAAAGACAAATATTAATAATCGAAAATCACTTTATTGTTTTTCAAAATATTCCCTATGAAAATCTATACACAATTGTCGAAGCACTTTTGCCACTCTGATTGAGGTATCTCTACATGCCTTCTGAATGCAGCAACCGCTTCTTCAGGTGTCGACAAACGTTGACCTCTCAGCTTGTTTTTTACGTACGGGAATAAAAAGAAGTCATTTGGTGCCAAGTCAGAACTATACGGTGGATGACTTATCAAATAGATGTTTTGGGTGCTCAAAAATGCAGTTGTTTGAGCCGATGTGTGAGAGCTCGCATTGTCGTGGTGAAGAGTGATCCGTCTTCGGCGGT
>WOGR01001882.1:0-18698 GCA_015342045.1 Leptinotarsa lineolata | reverse complement strand
CTTTTTTAGGTTAAGTGGAAGAGCAATTCAGCAGCTATTTGTATAGCTGCGAAAATTGAACTTCGCCTTTTATTATAACCTTGTATATGTTGTTAGAGCTGAATATTGTTTTGTTTTGTATGGTTGTAGTAATAAAGACGTTTATTATTATTATTATTATTATTATTAAAAGTTTTTTAATATATTCAATTTCTAATTCCAACCTCTATCCAGTTGCCCAATATTTTTCAAATCTATTGAAACTTTGGATTCTGAATTAATTCTACAGCTATAGCAATTAGGATAAAACTATCATGAAATAAGTATTTCATTCACTTTCCCAATAGGAATAAAAAAGGTTACATGAGTTTTCAAAATTTTGAATTCTTAGTATCCAAAAAGTATGCTGGAAATAAAAAAATTTCAAGCCCAGAAAGCATTTTGAGACATGAATTATATAACATTTTCTATGGCACTCTTGAGTTGAGCTTACTTGGTTCAATGATAATTTTGTATATATATTACAATGTAATTATATTTCAATTGTAGTCTTGAAAAAGATGGAGTGTGTGTCAAAGTTCGACAGAGTAGAAATATTTTCACTTATAACCTTACTGAATACTCACTATTTCACTAAAAATATATTTATTGGTTGAGTGCTGAGGAATTCTAAAATTATCGACCCTTATATTGTTATTATGAACAGTTGATTATCTTATCAATAAAAAGTGTAAATAGGCTGGTATTTTTGATACAATTAACTTATACAGAAATAATAAATGATGGTACTTGGTTGTTTACTTTCGGTATATATAATCTCTAATACTATGTATGCTACATATCATTGTTAAATATTATGAAAGAGGTGGATAAAATTATCTATATCTCTATCTATCTATCTATCTATCTCTATGTAAGAAATTTATAAGTATTACTATCGAAGATATATAGAATGCCTTTTTTTAACATTCAGAGAATATCTTCCACAATTGTTTTCATGTTTGTAGTTTGTGTAGCATGCCATTTTGACTGAATTGGCAAGTTGTATTCATTTGTGGGAATTAACAGACACATAAATTCTTCTTAAGCAAATCTAAGTGAAATTTTCAAAAGTTGGCAACATAATTTTCACCTTCTTAAGTTTGAGTTTTTTATCCTGTCAAAACGTTTGAAATGGGTGAATAATGGTCTGCAAGGTGTAACCGCGAAAAAAGGTTTTTTTTACCTAAAATAAGTTGCTGATTTTATGGCAGTTCAGACTTTTCAGTATCAACACCTCCGGAAGTAGATTGGGGCATGAAATTTTGATTTCGGTTTTTTTTTTTAAATAACATATGCCGCTAAAAATAATATTTATCAATATGGTGGTTGTCAACTAGTTTCAACGGATTGTTGAGTTAGTATGAATTGATACTCACTGGTGTTTTCTAAGTATGGAGGCCATATTTTGCTTTAACATATGCAAATTAGATGTGACAACATCACATAATATGAAGCAACTTCCAGGGCCCCTAAAACAATGTCATATGACTGGAATATATCAGATAATTGAAGAATTTTCAGTATATAACTTTTAAAACTCACTTTATTTCTATTAGGTAACTTTTCAATTGTGATTTATCAGTTTGGCAACTCTTTAGTATACTCTGGATAGTTGTTGCTGGCATATTAGCCCTCTTTGCTTGGTCTATTACCTGGGCGAGTTTTAGGTTGGATTTGACATCAGGAGATCCTCCTTCTGCAAGCACGAATTATTGGGTATTTTAATTACAACAATATTCTGAACAACTAGTGAATACCTTGCACGGCAACCTTGATCTGTCTGCCTAGTTTAGTGAACAGTTGATTTTTCTGAGCATCCTTCAAACCTTTAATGTGCCTAATATTCTGCCATTTAGAATGTCCAGCAAACCTTTTGATCATTGATATTTCCCTTAATGTGTTTGTTGCCGGTATAACTTTCAATATATTATTAAACATATTGTTTCCCTTATATCAGCAAAATAACAAAACAGAATTTTATCTTTAAAAATATTTTGCAATTCTAGGTTATTTTTATCTACTCGGTTTTTCTCTTCTTCTTTTTTGTACTGATTCTAGATTTTTTAGATCCCAGAGGAATTATATTACACTGGAAATATATTTTACTGATCTGTGATTCTATTTAGTCAACTTTTCAACTGTGACAATTTGTGAACTTTCTTATTTGGCAAGCAGATAATACTCAATGTAGTCAACTGTAGTCTCACTAAATAGATGATTTTTTGATTGGTTTAATTTAGATAGTAGAAAATAAACCAGCTACTCTTTAAATTTACTCAGATGGTCTAAAACAAGTTCATTTTCGTCAAAACTGGTGTGGATAATTGTCACTGATCTATAATTTGAAACTTTTGGTTTCATTCTGACGTAGTTATATAACTAGTTATACTTGATCATGAACTCGATTACTAATAACTATATTCTGCTATACAAAAAAAAACATTCGGGTTATCATTTGACATGTCTTCTAAAATTGAGGCACAAATATTGCTTTCGTTTTTTTCTTTTTCTAATCTAGTTCAGTTTTCCAGTCTGATTTTCAAAAATATTATATATTGAAAATGAGATAAAATTTATTTTATTCTTTTTGTCTCTGATTGTGATTCTGAACTGTTTCGAAACGAAATAAAATGAAATTCAGTACATTGTTATTTATTTATGCAAAGTAAAAAATCGTTATGAAATATTTCGTTAAATTAAGTTTCATTTCAATAATTCATATAAAAAAGAATATTTTAATTCAGATCAATTCCTGAAATGGAACACATCTGGAATTCCAAAGTTCACTCAGGCAATATGGTCGTAATTGGGTACTTGTGGAAAATTTTGTTAGCAAACTTCTTGAATATTACAGCTATATGATCTTCAAGCACAGGTTTGATTTCGTTTGCAACTTGCTTCCAATTGTCGTTTATGAATAAGTTCATTGCTTCGCCTGAAAAAATAAATAATTCAGTTTCAGTCTCACAGTAGTCATTAAAAAAAGTCATCAATTAAGGCAAATTATAAAGAAGAAAATCAATTATAGTTCACTCACCCAAATCTTTATCTCCATTGAAAAGATTATCAAAAAATATTTGTGCATGACCAATATCGAAATTAACATAAAAGTCCTTCACGTTGTAGTAAAGTTCTCCATCTTTCTTGATTTTCTCAGTTCTAAGGGTGACAGTAGCCTCGATATCAGCTGAAAAATAAAAATACTGATGACACTGTTATCGAAAAAAAATATCACGGAGTACTAGAGGAAGCTTCATAGACACCTACCAAATTCTTAGATAATATAATAACATATAAATGGGGTCATATTCTCATTTCTGTTCAACATTATACACGCTATTTCTTTCAGTTTTGTTTGAGTTTCGTTCTGTTTTCAGAATTTTGGGGTTGTCCCAATTCATTACATTTGCACCATCTTTTGTCAAAATATGCTTTGCTAATTTAGATTTTTCATCTCGGTTTCTTATATATTATCATTCTGCTATTCTGCTTTTCTTATTCTGAAAGGTCTGACACTTTCACCAGTATACACGCGATGTAAACATAAAATTTTGTTTTTTGTTCCTCGTATGCGGATTTTGACCTAGGACGTAAGGTATCACATCTTGTTTTATATGTTATGGTAATGGTTGTATAGGAGTTGGATTTGTGATAATAACTGGGATTCTTGTTTAGTTTTATCAATATTTTTTTAATGGTCAGATGAACTAATAGAGCTGAATAATTTTTTTCCAAGGAATCTGTTTCCCATAAAGAAGTATAAATTGAACTGAATTATATTTTTCCACGCCACTTTTCTCAATACAAATATAGTACCACAATCTAATTGCATCATCAGTATATCATTTGTTATCTTATTCTGCTTATGTGAAATGCACGAATATGTTCAAAAAGTAAGGTGAATGTTCAAATTTTGCGGGCTACGTGCATTCGATTAGCGATTTTATTATTTTTTTATGTTGGTACACTCGTTTTGAACATATGTTCACAGTTTCAGCTATTCGGCATGTTTATTTTGTTGTTGAGAGACATAAAAGTTAGAAGTGTTTTGTGTATTCGACGATTTTTCTCGCCCTGGTCGGCCCAGCACATCAACAACCGATGAAAATGTTGAGAAAGTGAAGACAGGATGTCGGCAAATCGGTTGGCTCATGACATGCAATTTTTTCAGAAATTTTGAGCATGAAGCGTATATGTCAGTGAAGTTCGTTCCAAAATTGCTGAATTTTGACCAAAAAAAAGTCGCATGATTTCAGGAATTGTTGAATGACGTTAATGGCGATCCAGATTTGCTTAAAAGGGTCATAAATGGTGACGAATCATGAGTATATGGTTATGATATCCAAATCAAAGTCCAATCGTCCCAATGGAAAAGCCCAAGAAATCAAAAAAATTAAGCACTCCAAGTTCGATCAAAAGTCGACGTTTTGCTGTTTTCTTTGATTACCGTTGGCGTAGTGCATCAGAATTTCTTGACACATGGTCGTACGGTCAGTAAGGAGTACTATCTTGAAGCTATGCGCCGCTTGCGAGAAGCAACGAAGTCAACTTTCGATATTGAGGAAAAACAATTACTTTTGCTTCACGATAATGCACCTGCTCACTTGTCATTGCTTGTTCGTAATTTTTTGACCAAAACCCACACCTCAATCATGCCTCAGCCACCGTACTCACCAGATTTGGCACCATGCGATTGAAGATTGAAGAGACCCATGAAAGGACGGTTTCATGCAACGATTGAGGAGATAAAAACCGAATCGCTGAGAGAGCTCAATGACATATCAAAAAGTGCAGTTCAGAACTACTTCGAGGATTGGAAACAAAGCTGGCAGAAATGTATCATATCTGAGTGGGACCACTTTGGTGACAGAATTGAAATTGATGAATACATGAATATGTTTTGAAAAAAATGAAAGTTCACCTTTTTTTGAACAGACTCATAGGTACATCGAAACAAATATATAGGAAAAGCAAATTCATTGTAATTGTGATTGAGATGAAAATAAAATGGAGTAACTTGATAGGTACCATTAGAACCTGTTTAGTCAAACGAATCTATTGAAAACACCAAACTAGAGCAAAAATACTACCTTTCGACGCGCATTCTGTAGCATAGTATATCCTTTTATCTTCATACTGTCTGTAGTAAGAAAAGTATTTTCAATAGATTCAGTAAATTGATTTCATGGAAATCTTACAGTGAATGGTAGATATTTGTTAATGTTACTATTATTATTAATTATATTACTTACAGTAATTAGCTCTACTCAATCCCGTTCCAGATATAGGCATCATGAGTATTTTTCCGTCCATTTTGTAGGTACAAATAACTTCAAGATGGGGCAACCAGAGTTTCATTCTCATTTTATTTTTGTCCAAGTCAACTCTGAAAAAACAGTTCATATTGATAAAAGCCCACTCAATAGCTTTTTTCTCATAGAACATTGCTATAGTAAGAGTTGACATATTTCACATTTCAAAACTCCTTTGACATAATACTGAAAGGGATATATTTTCAGGAGAGATCAGTTTTTGGGACGTTTGAATGAAGACCAACTTTTTTCCTCTAACATTTGTTGAGAAATTTTGAAAATGAAACAAATCGAATTGCAACTCATATTTATTTTTTTCAATTTACAAGACGGAGACAGATTTTGTCCTCCGAAACGTTACATAGAATTTTCTCAGCACTAATTTGATAGGCAAAATTAATAAATTACTAATTACTGAAAAATAGCGCATTTTACTTTTTCGTTGAAGGAAAAATACATTAAATTTACATATATCGGAATGAACTAGAAGTTTGCAGTTTTTACAAGTGTATGAAGTTCTACATTGCGGATTTTTGAGATTGTGGAAAGTGAGAAAATTCCCAGAAAGTATTTTATCGTTTTGGGTTCAGTAAATGAATTAATTTTCTGAAAGTTATCAATTCACTGATCACTCACTGTCTGTACGTGGATGATATGTTTTTTGAGGAAAACTATTGTTAGTGGTCTATATTAACGCAGTAGAACCCAAAATGATTTTAACGCGCACGTTTGTGCGCGCTAATCTCTAAAACGGCTCGATATATTTGGGTGAGCTTGGGTAGGCTATTGTGGTAAGCTTCACTCAGCACTTACTCTTTGACTTTTTTGTCATTTTAAAGAACCGTGTCAAGCAATTGTTGAAAAAAATTCTATAAGAATACTGTTCACTTGATTTGCCTGAAACTTTGGTTAACTACGAGTATATTTGTATTTTATAGAATGACAAATTAATGGGAATTTGGAAAAACACAAAACTGAAGTCCACGCGAATCAAATCATGGGCATAAGTTACTCTTTGATATATTATTAAAACTCTCAAAGATGGGATTCACACTACATGGAAAAACTAAACGCCATTATTAACGGAATGAAAATTCATAACTGCTAGATTTGAAAGCTTCAATTTGAAAATCTTAAAAGTATACATTTTCAAATCGTGAATTCCGGTTTTTTGAACTAACTGATTTTATGAAGAGAAAATATTTAATTTCTTGTATGTTTATTTGTTCGTAATGGATAAACTCAAAAACTATCCAACTGCTTTTGAGAACTACTTCACATATACAAAGCTTCATTATCAACGACTAAGATAGGCAGTATTTTATATATAAAAGAAGGTCCATACGAAAATTTCAATAATTTAACCCAAGGTATCAATAATAAGCATTTATAGAAAACACAATTATTTGGTGAGACTCTCAGGCTGAATCTTAAGAATAAAATAGATCAATCTTTTCTATTCTAGAACAAAAATGTGAAGTTTAATTTCTAGCTAATCAATACAAAAACTAGGGATTGTACGAGTATATGATAAATATTAATATTAATAAATAACTGGTTATGCTTCGAGGTATAATAAATTTCACAAATCTCTTGAAGATTGTAAATGATGCCACGTCAAATTTGACGTTAATTTATTCAAAATGTTCTGTTTTGAATTTTCGAAATACAAGGCGACAAAACTACGCATTAATGTTTCAAATCTAGTGATTTACATTTTCATTTCATCAATAATTTTAAGTTGAGGTATTAAAAACATGTTTTATTACAGTCAAGACATATTTTATTTGGCTTTAATGAATGAAAGAAAATGAAAAATTTACTAGGGTTTTCAAGGTTTCACTTTCTTGAATTCAACGTCATGTAAAAATTGGTAAACTTCATTTTATAGAAAATATATACATAATTTATACACGCAAATATTGATTTGAAACAGCAGACGAAGATATCAAAGTTCAGGAAAAATGAAAATACTCACTTTATTTGTTTAATCATGAATTTAGATGGTCCATAAACCTTTATATCCTTGTAGACTGACTTGAGAGCTACAGATCCGGTTCCCTGGTCTATAACAACTTCTGGAATGCGTAGTGGCTCGCAGCTGGGAATATTGAGTTCGGGAATTCCTTTGGTGAGAAGAGGCTTCAGCTCCTCCACAGATCTTTTTATACATTTTCCCAGATCAGGATCAGATTTATGACAAATTTTGAAATAAGTGGCTGAAAAAGGCATAAATAAAAAAATTTGTTTTGAAACAACGATAATGATTAGGACAGTTATCGATATTCTCAAACAACATATAGGTACGTACAATGTGGACATATCAATAATGAAAATTAACAGAAAAAGAGAAGGAAAAAAATTAAATAATATATTCATCTTCTTACGTAGTTTGGGAGTGCTAATTGTAATTTCCAATAACGACAGTTGAATAAAAGTAATACACAAAAATATTTTTTGGAACATGGTCACTTCAAAAAATACTGATAGGAAATGTTGATCAGTAAATTTGTCTTTTATTTAAGTTCTCTGCATCAGCGCATTTTATAGAGTAAATATTAAATATTTATTAAATAATACATAGTATAACCTTGTGAATGAAACGAAAGTATTTGAACTTGACCCATTTTCTGACCATTTGTTGGCAGTTATGAATATTATTGTAATTAGAAAAAATAAGAGACACTTTAATGAGTATAGGTGTAAATCAACAGATTTTCTACAAATGATTTAATGATCATTTCTTCTTGGTCCCCTACCTCTTCAAATTTAGAATTGCTAGACGTACATATCCATGTGAATTATTTACTTTTCTGAAAATTGTTTTGAATTCATGAAGCTTTCAAAGACTACAAGCAAACTTCACAAAGACTCTAAAGTTATATTTTGATAGGCTGGAGTCATCTGTTCGACTGTTTCCACCCATCTTGACTTAACTATATGTCTATGAAAATATATAACTTCTGTACCACAGAATAATATTGTAGTTATATTATTCTGTATCTATACTGTCTTGAAACCAGCGGAAATTAGTTGTATAAATCATATGAGTAAATGAAGTAAGCCATGAATGACCAATTGATGTGAAACACTTCTTCACAGTACGAATAACCTTCTTACTGTTTCCAACGAAACTAGTTTTCAATGGAGGTATAAAAACATTTGAATGATCTGAGAGCCATGCTTGTGCGAAAGTTGTGTATATGGTTGTTCAGTCAAATCAAATTTTGGGAGTTTTTTAATATTTTGACAGTGCTTGTTGTCCAGAATGCAACGGCAAAGATACGCGACTTTCAAACTGCGCGTTTGTCAAAAACTTGTGTGACGTCATGAGATATGTACGATTGTAGGTACAGCATCTGAACCACATTTGAACTGTTATAAGTCGAATAATTTGCTATTTGAGATTTGAATGAAGATGTGTTCAGTTACTTATACCACAGAAGAATGTCCGGTTTTTTAATCAAATTCATTGATGGAGAGTATCTCTGAAACCCAATTCTTCAAATTTAAATTTTTTAATGAATTGATGGATGTAGCCGTTACTACTTGGTAAGAGTTCATCATGAAAAATGAGAAATGAAATTTTTCTGTTTTTTACCTATTTATTCGTAACTAAAGTTATTGCAGTTTCGTCCTATATAGACATTTTCAAACTTTGCAGCATAGCTACTTGCAGGCTCTGTTAACCTTTCAACCACACGGGTTGTGACTTTTTATCCTCCATTCATCCACAACATAGGCAGATGAATAGAAACAATTAAAAATGATTGAATTTTCACACCAGTTACACAGAAATGCCTCAAACTAATGTTGATTCGTAGCCAGCTCCACGTGTCATATATCCATTGACTTCTTACCCCGTTTCGCTGAACTACTTCTTTGAAGTTGTATTCTGGAGCAGCGGATTTACTCAACGTTCCTAAATCAAAAAGTTATTAAGAAGCATAGTTTTGACATATATTAGTCTTGATGGAATCAAGCTCATAACCATCAAGGTTATTTGTGATGTTTGGGAGTCCAGGCATGTGCACAGCTGTTTTTGTGCAGAATCCAGCAATGTCAGGGTTTGCTTACGAGCAGAACTCAATATATGTGAGCAATTCTCTGAGTTTAGTCCGATATGAGTTCTGTGAAGTAATAGAGTATTAGAAGATGTTGAAGTTTGTATAACTGTCTTATTTGAAATATTGTTACAATTAGTTTCGATGATTTCCGAGTAATCGGAAAATAAAAAAACTCAATATAAAAACATATAGTATCTAACACATATTGGAGGAAATAAGTCAGTATATTTCAATAATGATATTAATTATCTATCATAAAATAACAGTTTAAAACAATATCAGAATTCTTATCAGCCTTCGCAAATAAATGCAGAAAATTCCACAAAAAAACTTTGCGCGGGGTGGTTTCTAATACATTTATTTGGGTATATACGATAAATCAATACGTAAAAAGATGTATTTAATATGTATCCATGAATATTTATAAACATATCTTATGTATATAACTATATAATGGGAATTTCCTATTTGCGATGAAAAAATTTAAGGGCTTGTTTAGGAGCTGATGTTTGTCATTTATCATTCATTTTTGTGAGAACAACTACTCACAATATCAATACAAAATAAAAGTTATATAGCTCCTGAACACGGTCTTGCTTTTCTTTGCAATTAGGAAACACCCGGTATAATCACATCCACAACGAAATTTCGGTTAGAACGAAAATGATAATGAGAAAATGCAAGGTACCCGAAATATAATTCAACTCGTATTTTAATATTCTAATTGCAGTACGCTGCTCCTATTCATATGTAATATTGTATTATATTCCGAATGAAAAGAATTTAAATATCCAATATGGAAGCTTGAATCGAAAGTTCAATGTATCTAAATACCACATTTGGTTCTTCAAGTTATGTATTTCATACATTGCATTATTTTTTTAAAAGCCATTTTCCACACCGAAACAAAATATTGTTCCTCAAGAGATTCATGCAAAGTAATTGCTGTCTACAGACGGATGTATGTATTTGACAATCTAACCTAGAGATAAGGAAAGAAGAAGAAGAAGCAAAATCAACAGAATTTTTTAGGGTTCTTTATGTAGAGTTATTTAAATGTTTTTTCATCAAAAATGAAAATTTAAAATCTGATTTGAACTAAGTAGTACCCGTGTCAAGGATTACTTTCATTATCTGAATATAAATAATGCCTGTAAGGATATTTGCAATTCAAAATCGATAATCTGAATCATTTCCGCTAGGAAGGGTGTGTCTCAAATTTGGAGGAGATATTTAGATATTCCTTTTTACTGAATTAAAAAATGTAAAAAAGAGCTGCCTTTATCGTCTTCTACAATACAGTAATTTTTCAGGCCTATCACTCAAGTTTTTTGGAGCCTCCCCAAGTAGTGGGAAATACAGCAATTTTGCCAATTAAAACACAGTTTAGAGGTCCAGCTCCCCAATACATTAGCAATCCAGCAGACCAAGATATTATTGATGAAGCCCTTTATTATTTCAAAGCTAATGTTTTTTTTAGAACTTACGAAATTAAAGTGAGATATAGTTTCAATACTATTGTAAGATATGAATTTACAAGTGATGATTTATTCATTTCAGTCGGAAGCCGATCGTCTGCTAATATATATTACCTTGTACATAACAGAATGTTTGAAGAAGCTTCAAAGGTGCAGTACAAAAGGCCAAGCTCAGAATGAGATGAAAACTTTGGCAATATCAAGGTTTGATATTCCTGGGGATCCTGGCTTTCCTTTAAATTCTGTTTACAGGTGAGTAGGCCTCTAATTTACTGGTAATGCCTTTTTTTTAGATAATGTAATTTTACAAACTCAATTCTGTAGAATCCAACACAAACACTGCTCTCACATACCTGAACTAAAACACTCCTCTTTGACACATGAATAATAATAATAATCACCTTTATTTCTTACATAAATATGTTGTGTGGTTTTTGTATATTTCTATAAAGAAATATTTGCCACAAAAAAAAACTATTGTCCTGAATAATAAGATGCTCATTTAATTATATCAAACAAGACATTTATGTATGTGTAAGGATGTTTAAGAGTTTAAGTTCTAAAGTAGAGTATCCTAATTTATTGTTATTGACTGAATATAGTTTTACTAACCAAGTTGGCTTCATCAGTAGAGGAACTATACCCAATCACTATGATTCACCTCCAAATGACACCAACTTCCTTGGTGAAACAAGCGTCCTGAAGAGTGTTGCCGTGGACAGTTCTTGTGTGCAAGAAGTGTTTGTGTTGGATTCATTATGCCAGAGATTCAAGTCCTACCCTTCAGTCACTCAATGGAGAAGGATACTAGTTTCATCAGTCCATAATTTATTCAGTTTTTTTTCACAGTAAACCTGCAAATCAAACTGATGTTGAGTTGATGCGTACTTATTTAACGCAAGTAAGACAAGAGGTTGGCTCTAGAGTTTGTGATAAAGTTTTTTGTGACGATGGCAAACCAAGCAAATGGTGGCTCTGTTTTGCCAAGAAGAAGTTCATGGATAAATCACTTTCTGCTCCAGGCCAATGAATGAACATTCGATGTTTGTGGAATATTTTATATTTATATTCATTTTCGAAATTACACTTTTCTTGTTATTTCGGATAATAAATTGAAAACGTTTCATGAAACATTATTTGTGTGAACCCTTTTTTGCATTCCTAAGATGTTCAGATGAGCTCAATTCATAGCATAACTTTTGCATATAAGGGTAATTGAGTTTTTCATGTACTAAGGCAATGTACATAAATAGTAGGAATAAACACTCAAAATTCATATACAGATTTCAATTCAAGGTAGTAGTAATGGGTGGTCGAATACAATTTCTAACAGAAATCAAAATCAGTCTGATGACTGTGCCCAGAAGAGATACTGATGTCTATATCTCCCCTCAACACAGTCATCAGACTGATTTTGTTTTCTGTTACAAATTGTGTGTTTGACTATGTACTAATATTGCCAGGAATTCTGTAGTTGAATTTTTATTTTTGATTTGTGTTTTGGTACACAGGATGCTTTTTCCCACTTTGAGCTTTGTCCACAAGATAAAGTTGTTACTAGTTTCTTTCTCTCACTCAGGCATAGGTAGGTATCATATTAATAGTAGGTCCATTATGACATTACTCGAGTCCTAGAAACACTGCTATTTGGGTTGAATCTTTCTTCCACTGACGAGGGGTAATATCCCAGTCTGTAGGTGTTCTACTCGAAAAATTTCAGCAAGGACCTACTGCTGTATGAAAGAGAAGCCTCTGCAATACTATTGTCTGTTAGGTAACTTACATAAATGTCTGTCACAATTCACATGGTATTAGCTGGGGAAGTAGTGTTTTTCGGCAGGCATTTACCAGATCCTACAGCGTTGATTACAAGTATGATTATTCATCCGATCTTTAACAATATGCGATAAAAAGATTAAAGAAAAACCTGTTGTCTTAGTAAAAATTAGTTTATAAAATTTGAACAAGAAAAACCTAGGTAATTTTAAATTACTAAAATATATTACTCAGAGTAAAAACTATTTGAACAATAAAAAAATTAGGTTTACCAAAACTTCTAGGTTTTGTTGAGTACTTTCCTCTCTTGTAGGATAAAAATAAAGTAGCTAAAACTAATCCTAAGAAATGCATTCTTCTTTTTAGAAAATTTTTATCAGGATACATAATGGGATAAATTCAACACATTTTTGTTTTTCAAACAAGGGCGAACCTAGAATCCCAACTATTAGGGAGAGTAGAGAGGAAAAGCAAAATGGAAATAAAACTTGAAACTGCAAATTTATAATTTTTTTTGGTAGAACCCCGCTAAATTTGTAACAACTCTGGTAGATATCGGAATATATGAGTACATTTTAAAAAAAGGTTAATCTGTTTTTCTTTCTGATGCTAGAATTATGGGGAACAGTGAAACAGTATTAATATTTCACTACAGGAGGCTTTTATCCAGATACAACAGTCAAAACTAAATTTATACTCTTGCCCTACCCATTCTGAGACAACCTGAAAGGAAAAACATTTCCAAGGAAACATCTTTAAAACCCTGAAACCATCAGTTTCTTACTTTTTAGTAATAGACCTCGTGATTCTCTCAATAACAAAGCTGTTGCTTCTTTTCTCTTGAACTGTGGAAAAGTAGATACAATGAGGGTTATTAAAACACAGAATGTAGGCAATATACAATGTGTTCAAGGTAAGAATGAACAGCATCGGGATATCGGAAACGGTAAGTGATACGGGGTCGATTGATATAGAGAAAAGTAGCGCATTCATGTGCCTAATAATATGTCATTTAGAAAGTTTTAATATTTCGAGTAGTTTCGGAGATATCCGAGAAAAACCGAAATTTGAGAATTTCGTTTTTTATTTTCTCCTAGCTTCATTTTCAAAGGCAATGCAAAACAAATAGTTTACCATAGCCACTTTTTAAGGACTACACGATAACGTAAGCAAAATTTTTCTGCGATGTTTCGTCTTTCAGAAAACATCATCAACTTTGTATTTTTATATGGGCCGAAACTGAAGTATACCCTGTATACGACTCCATTTTTCATTGCGAATACAGCAACATATCACACAATATGCAAAATGAAAAGTGATAACTCAACCTGTTAAAGATGGAAAACAGCAGCTTTTCGAATACTGAAAAATTTGATATGTTGTCATGTTACATTTTGGGCCAAAGAAATTGGGTTGATGCGTACTCTACGTGCGTACTCTAATAGTATACAAAGAGGCGACAACCTGGACAAGCGGATCATTCAAAAAACCTGTGGTTTTTCGACCATAGCAATCTAATGAAGAGAGTCAGCCTTACAGGCCGTTGTTGAAAATCCTGAGATATCCACTAGCACCATTGAACATAATATCGGAGTAGCCAAATCCACCGCTCACTTCATTTAAAAATAAAATAAATATCATCCAAAAAATTCAGGATTTGTCATGGACTCAGACCAAATGACGATACAAGGCGAACAACCTTTCGTGAATGGTACACTAGAAAATGTCAAGACGATGAAAATTTTCCTTTCAAAATATATTGGTCTGATGAAACTAAGATCACCAACAATGGCATTTTTAATAGGCGGAATCTTCATTATTGGTCACAACAAAATCCGCGTGTACACAAAGTATCCAGACATCAACATCGTTTCGATTTCAACATGCGGATTGGGATTCTCGGTAAGAATGTAATTGGGCCTTTTACATACCAAAACAATTCAACAATAGAGCAGTACATGAATTTTTCAGTAGATGGTTTGGAAGACGCTCTAGATAATTTGCTTTTAGCGGTTACTAACAGCTGCTGGTTTCAATAAGATGGTGCTCCAGCACATAACTCTAGAATTGTTTGTGATTATTTGAACCGTCGTTTCCCTGGAGAGTGGATTGGTACTTATAGTGATACACTCTGGCCTGCAAAGTCCTCCGACCTAACCCCACTGGATATATCAAGAATAAAGTGTAGGTACCCTCATAATTTCCAAAATAAAGATTTGCTAAGATTGATTACTGCATCCTTTAATAATATTGCTCCGAATATATTAACTCAAGTCTTAACTTCGTCTGTGAGACGAGCGTACTTGTGCTTAGAAAATAACGGCGGGTTATTTTGACACTTGTTATAAGTTTCTGTTGATTTCCTATAATACATATTAGCTCCTTGTTATTATATTACAATTACATTTTATAAACTAAACTTTTGATATTGCGACTCATCTTTGTATTTAACAACGACGCAAAAATTCTGGCAAGTGGAAAGTTAAAATTTATTTTGAATAAGACTAATAAATT
Organism: Leptinotarsa lineolata; assembly: GCA_015342045.1. Taxonomy (NCBI): domain Eukaryota; kingdom Metazoa; phylum Arthropoda; class Insecta; order Coleoptera; family Chrysomelidae; genus Leptinotarsa; species Leptinotarsa lineolata. The sequence goes on along the minus strand of WOGR01001882.1, from coordinate 3,530 downwards.
CACTTCATGTATCAAAATATGACATTTTTTCCAGCGCGTACTATCTAAAATTGAAGAAAAGCGAGTCAAGTAATCACTTTTCATTTTGCGAGAGAAATGGTTATGAAATCATATTGTGTGATACGTTGCTGTATTCACAATGAAAAATGGAGTCGTTACAGGATATACTTTAGTTTTGGCCTATATAAAAATACAAAGTTGATGATGTTTTCTGCGTACGTTATCGTGTAGTCCTTAAAAAGTGGTCAAGAAAAAGGGCTATCTGTTTTATATTTCCTCTGAAAATGAAGCTAGGAGAAAATAAAATCGAAATTCTCAAATTTTGGTCTTTCTCGCATATCTCCGAAACTACTCTGAATATTCAAACTTTCTAAATGGCATATTATTAGGTACAAAATGCGCTACTTTTCTCTGATTCAATCGACCCTGTATCACTGTTTCCGACATCCCCATGCTGTTCATTCTTATTTTGGACACACTATATACAGAATGAATCTCAATTTGTTTTCTAGGAAACAGGTGGTTTTCAAAACTCACTAATGAGATATATTTTGATTTGCACTATAAAAGGGTAACAAAACTATGACACGTACATCATACGGGGTGAAATTTTATAAATGTCAAGAAGATTACTACGATTACTCAAGATAAAATGCAGCTATAAACGTCTATGAAAAAGAACCGAGTATAAATCCCATTATGGTCATCGCTCTGAAGGAAAATTATTCTTTCTCTGAGCTGCAGGTTCTTTTGAATGCGAAGCATATAAGCATGAAATTTTTACTTCACTATGAATAAAAACAACAACGCACACCAATGAACTGAAAATATCGCAAACATATCAGTATGTCATAACGGAAGAATTCAGAAATGAAAGTAGTCCAGATTTGTCCAGACCAAGAGATCAACTGAAAAACCACCATTATTGTAACTCACCCACTTATTTAATCCCTTGGTAATGGAGAGGCCTTAAAATAAGACAACTGCCTGAGAGGCCAATTATTTTGGTCAAGTTATTGACCTTGAAAAAGCTGCCACTCAGGCAGCTGTCTTATTTTAAGGCTTCCCCATAACCTTTCTCAAGAAATATTTGATTGAATACTCTTATATTGAAACATCAAAAACACCACTATGATCTACGGTCTAATCAGATAATTGATTTCGTTCATCCAGTCTCGACGAGAACACAAAAAAGGCTATACAAACAACCGAAGTCTTCTCACCACTTCTGTATGACTTAGCGGAAATACATAAAGAGAATGTGCCATTGAGACCTATAAAAATAAAGGTCTTTATTTCCCATCATAATAAACTTAAATGAATTACAAAATATTCAAAAAGGTGGGAGAAGGCCATAAATGCAATAGGTTCACCGACTGATGGACAAGCCAAATACCTAACAACCTTACTTCCACCCCATATAGGAAATACAGAATCATATATCAAGGACTCGGATCATTTTATCGAAAAAATTAGCTACGTCCTGGAGACATATTAGTGAGCTCCGACGTGGTCTTCCTATCCACGATGGTGCCGGCCAAGGAAACGATACATCTTAGTATTTCCAACCGATATAACTGCCCTCTTCGGGGATGGAGTATATTACGAACAAACGGACGGTACTGCAATGGGCAGCTTATTAGGGCCGGCGGTGACAAAATTTTTCATGGAAAAGTTCGAACAAAGGGCCTTAGAGCAAGCGGCTGTGGAACCATATTGTCTGTTACGTTATGATGATGACACGTTCGTGGTATGGCAAGATGGTTAAGAGACACTAACAGATTTTCAACTACATTTCAACTCGCCCAACCCAAAAATCCAAGTAACAATGGAACGAGAAACCCAAGGGACTCTTGCCTTCTCGGATGTTCTTGTGAACAGACGTGAAGACAGTACAATGGGATATAGAGTATACAGAAAACCAACGCACACAGACAAATATGTGAACAAAAACTCGAACCATCAGCCACAACAAAAGAGAAAGGTAACTAAAACGTTGGTTGAGAGAGTACAACGTATCTGTGAACCTGAGGGTCTGCCTGAAGAACTCAGTCACCTGAAAAAAAGCATTCAAACGTAATGAGTATAGCGAAAGAGAATTCGAGTAGGCCATACGTCCCAGGAGAGAGAACTTCAAAGAAACCCCAACCAGGCCAGTCAAGGGTAAAGCTTTCCTTCCCTATATCAAAAATGTCACAGACCGAATCGAAAGAATCTTAATAAAACACGATGTAAAACCAATATTTAGGTCAAGAAAAACCATCAGGCAGAGTCTCGGGTCAGCAAAGAACCCTAGAGAACCTCTAGCAACATCAGGGGTATACTGGATTCCGTGTAGCTGCGGGTCAGTCGGGTCGGTGGGGTATAGGGACCCGTCTCTCCGAACAGAAAAGAAACTGTCACCTCGGACAAACCGACAAATCGGCTCTAGCCGAACATGCTCTCAACAAAGAAGGTACCCACATTATCTCATTCGAAGACACAGTGATACTCGACAGTACCCAAAACTACTACCCAAGAATATATAGAGAGGCAATATTAATTCAAAAACATAAGGATAATTTCAATAGAAAAGAGGAGACAATGAATAGATATCAATAAGAGCTGGCTACCTGTCCTGAGAGGTACACAAACACGAATAGGTAATACAATGAAGAACAATATAAATAGAGCCACCAGTACTGAAATAGTAATTAATGGAGTGGATACGATAGGAACTAGAATCCGAGCTTCAACTCGAGTATTGCGACCGTTACCATATTGCCTTTGAAAATGTCTACCGCAGCAGTAGACGAAACGTCAGGCATTAAAACCTACGGCCACGGACAAAAAAACCGAAAAATAGATTTGATACAGTTATCTTGGGCCGTGAAAGTTTACATTCTTTGATTCTAATCTAGTTTCAACCACCTGACGGAGTAAAAATACTCATTCAATGGTGAAACTGTGCATGTGAAAACCAACCAATAAATCAATGAATATCATATGATAAATAATTATTGTAGAGCGACTAAACCTGATTATCTGGTGAGAACATATTTAGAAACGGGGAGCCATTCAACTTAATTTGATCGTTCATTAGATATTAGAAATTTTTGTACTTTCTTTCCAGAATGTCAGGTTTCAAACCTTCCATCTGAAAATGAAGAAGTTACTCTTCCATTCTGGAAACTGTTATCTTCTTCAGTACGTGCTATGAATGTCCTTCTAGTCTGACCTATGTGAAACATCAAACATATACCACAAGATTACTGGTTTCAAACCTTATATCAACACCTGTATTTTTCAGAAATCAACTACGTGTGGGATTGAACTGTTACTCTTGCCGGTGGAAAAAATGGGCTAATTAGGTAGTTACCAATCATTTCAACCCAAACGTTCAGCGAAAATTGTTTCTGAAAATAACTTCCTCTTATAACGTGGGGATTGTTGTAGGCCCAAAAATGGTCATTGTGAAAGTTTATGAAAGCATCGCTTCCGTAAATGAAATATTTGGTAAAAAATTATTATGGTGTACCATCTTATGAATC
>WOGR01001881.1:0-18699 GCA_015342045.1 Leptinotarsa lineolata | reverse complement strand
CAAGTTCAAAATTCGTAATAAGTTAATGGATATGCAAGCACAAGTACTACCCAACTACAACCCATAAATGTGAAATATTGTGTTTTAACTCTCTGCACACTACTAATTTAAATCAATTAGAACACTGTACCAGTGTTTGTATGATACATTTACTCTATCATTCTACTGACTACATATGTTATCGTAATATTATTTTTTCAGCTCTCATACCCCCACTGAAGATGTAGCTCAGAACATGTCGATAGACTATTTTGCATTAGACTCTGTGAGAAATAATGAACTATATGGACCTGAAAATATTTCATGCAAAGGAGAAATTTTCTGCATTGTTACAGCCTCAAAATTGATGATGATCTGATTTGAAAAAAGAAGCATCACCTAGATCAGTTTCTTGCACTGGTACCACTGTGTGGAGCAGGTTAGGCAATGAAAGAAAAAAATACGTGTGGAATATAACATCATTATGCATCCTGATCAATTAGTTTCCTCAAGAATGATCCCAGATTGCACAATAATCACTTTGATCTCAATACTACGTCAATTCTTCAGATGGGCGTTCCAATAGTATCCCCGGTTAATGAGAATGTTTCAATTTTCCAACTTCCTAGGACATCACTAGGACAAAATCAGGACTATGAAAGATATTATTCCGATTTGATTTGATTACATTAACACAAATCTGGTCGCCATGGAACATTATACGTGAAACTGTGGTGAATTAATGCTTCTATTTATTTATATTTTGATGAATTTCTCAGAATGCTTTTTTTCCGAAACGTTCATGTATTAATTACATTGTGTAGCATTCCCTAAGATATCTTATTCAATTCCACAACGAAAACTATAATTAAATGTTCATATGAAGGTAGTTCACAATTTTTTGTTTTTATTAGGATGAAAAGCCAATTTTTTTATCGAAAACTGATTCCTGCTAAAAGCGACCTGTAATTCGGATAATGCAGCAGAACTAGCGTATAAACATAATGGTGGGAATATATCGGAAAAATTATGTGGGGCATCATTCACTTCACTATAATTCTTTTAACTGAAGCTAATTCACTCTAAATCTTCTAGAGTGTCTGCTTCAACTAGTGATACCTCAAAAATTGCTTCACAAAAATTTCCTTTCTTGGGTGGGATGCTTCTAATGCCCACACTGTATAAAATACTTCATTAAAAATCAATGAAGCTTCTCTGTTAGATAATTTACTGTTGGATATTTTTTATTCCACAGCTTTTCTGAAAAATTAGATGTTTTCTTTGAAGATTCACCTGTATTTTCTTCCTGTACAGTGGCGTAACCTGTATCCATGTTGTTGTCTTCCTTCTCTAATTTTTTCTTTCCATTTTTCGCTTCCATCAGAAGATGTATTAAATCATAACGCACAATTCCTTTTTCTTTTCTTGTTTTTATGGTATTATGGATTAGGTCGTGAAAGTATATTCTCTGTTTTTCTGTATATACCTTGATATTCAACATCTGAAGAATTGAAAATATTTTCTAGTAAGGAAAAGGTACGAAAATTGTTTAGATAGAAATTTATCATTATCGCCTTTAATTAAATGTTAATGAAGAAAAAAAGGTGGGTTTTGGCTTTCTAATTCACCATCTTCATAAGAAAAAATGTGGGAATCTTCCGAAGAATGTGAATGATATCTGATTCAATAGAGTAACCTTTTTTGACATTGATTGCTTTTTTCCTCTCTTTGAAAAATTTCCAAATTTTTTTGGAAGAAATGGAGAACTAGACAGCCAAAATCTTTCTTTTCCAAAAATTGATCCCTCCTCAAAATATACCCCTTTCAATAAAAAAAAAATTTTTGGATATTCCCTCCGGCATTTCAACCAAAACATGTGAGTGTTTTCATATCAAAAAAGTGATACATTAGGTACAAATTGTGGCACGCCACAAACATGCTAAAGTTGAAAGATTATGAAAATAGATAAAAACAAGCAAAGCTTGAAAACAAAATTCAAAATAGGAATGTAGGAAGATTCAACATAGATCCGTCCCTGACGTTCTTAGGGCTGATACAGTTATCTGAGCGTGGAGACAAATTTCTGATATTACTCCGAATATAATTCGAAACAGTAATAGATGAAGTCAAGTTCGGTAGTTAATAACGTTATCATATAGTTACTGGTGACTCTAGATCCTACTGATATTTTTTCATCGATTTGAGTCAACTAATCATTTGGATTCGGCTAACCTGAAAGTATATCTTACACCACCGATGATAAACAGACAGCAGGGCCGCACTCAGTATTCCGGATATGAAATTGTCAGCGGATCAATAGTCCGGTCAAATTAAACCAAAAAATAAGAGTGAAACTACATAAATTTACAACAAGCTAAAAATTGGTTTATTCGTTCAAAGTATAATCACTTATAAATGTTTGAATGTTTTGCGATTTTTAGCAAAACGGTAAATTTCATCATGAAAACAAATAAAAATTGTAGATCATAAAATTATATAACCTAACCTAACCTAACGTAGTGAATAACTTCAAATTCCCTTCGAAACTATTCCAGCTATAGAAGGAATCAAACTTCAAGAATATATTCTCGCACTAGGTACAGAAGTACAATCCAAAGACATATTCTTCTCTTCGAGAATATACAATAACCTCATATGCATTTACCTCTCCAGTAGAAAATTTCGTGGAAAGTATCGGTTCCATTTCTATCAAAGGAGAATTCATTACAGCCAGAAGATTGGTAACGCCATATATTTGCCGAGTTGTGTTAAATGTGAATCCAATTATACCTCACTTTGTCATTGAACGAAAACTTAAAGAAATTGGATCAAATATGCTTTCTCCTATCATATTCCTGAGAATAGGGATTGATAATCACAAATTCAGTCAAATACTCAGTTTCCGCAGACACACCTATATCTCTCCTAATGGTGGCACTATTCCTGACTCCCTCATTGTTAATTTTGACAGCTCATACCGAATATATCTTTCCGATGACAACCTCAATTGCTTCATATGTAAGAAACACGATCATATCGCTTCTGTCTGCTCAGAAACTGTAGACGAATTGACTGCTTCAGAGAATCATCTACAAATACAATCATCTGGAGCCTCAGACTCTAATAACTCAAATGTGGAACTCTCTGGTCAAATACCCTACTTTCAAGTACCCTCTAATCAAATAACACTTCACACATACCTACATCTACTCAGAAACGAAGTGAATCTGAATTATCCAGTCCAAATATAAAAAACAATAGGACAGAACAGCCCATAGAACCCTTTTGCGTAAACCGATCTCACACAATCCAAGAAAGCTAATGCAAAAAATGTATTCGATATGCAGTCACTAATTCAACTCGTCAAACTGATGATTGAATAGAAAAACCCTCTTTTTCTATTAAGTTTAGATCAACTAACCGATTCCTTAGAAAATTCATTTGAAACTTTGGATCCCCTGAATATGGCTCGAAAGTACACTGACAATGTCCACGGATTCATCGATATGCTTACTAAAATCTACCTAGCACTAACAGAAAGGGGCCTTAAAGCTGGATTAAAATGCATTAAGATAAACATCCTCAAACAATTGAACCAAGAACTAGAGACAGGTTCAAACATTTCATTATCAGATGAGGACAGCAATTGTTCCCAGGAAACGTACTAGGACAACTAATTTCATTGATTCTGACAATTCACTAAATTCATACTGCAGTGGAATATCAATGGGTTATTCACCCACCTAGGAATGCTTGAAGTATTAAAGGAAGAAAAAAGTCCTCTAGTTATATGCCTCAAAGAAACTCATTTTAAAAAAGCAACCGTAATTATACCATGCATGACTTCAAAGCTTTTCATAAAAACAGATATTCTCAAAGAGCTAGCGATGGCATATAGATCTATATCAAAAACTCCATTGAAGCGGAGAAGATTCCTTTAACTACTAATTTCGAAGTAGTAGCTGTATCACTTACAACAAACAAGAAGATTAATATATGCAATATTTACGTCCCACCACGTCAAGATATACATATGAATGAATTAGTAGATATTCTATATCAGATCCCCAAACTACGTGTGATAATGGGAGACCTCATTTCTCACAATATTGTTTGGGGCTGCAAAACGACAAATACTAGGAGAGCAATAATAGAATGGTTCTTTAACCAGTTTGACCTCACGCTATTTAATTCATGCGACATAACTAGAATCAACCTAGCAACAGGAAATCACTCGGTGCTTGACTTAAGCTTATGCAATGCTAGTTTATGAACGATGTTTTCCTGGAACGTTTTTTCCTATTCGTATGCCAGTGATCCCTTTTCAATCTTCATCGATAGTGATTACAACTTCCAAATCCCCAATAGTATCCATGAAAATCAAAGTAGACACTATTGAGCAGTGAAATCTTCTTTCTGATTTGGCCGATATGATTATAATTTCATCAAGGCCTTCTGAGAGATCTGTTGAAAATATTGTTGAAAAATTTTCTAATATAGTTTTCCAAACAGCAGAAGCATCTACTGGAAAAACTTCTGAAATGAAAAAACATGACCCCGTATCCTGGTGGAATAAGCAATCTGAAACAGTCATAATATCCAATAAAGCCGTCCTCAGCAAATTGAAGAGGAACCATTCAGAAGCAAATATTATATATTTTGAACAAACCTGCGCCCAGATGAGATTCATCATCAAAAAAAGTAAAAGAATATCTTAGAAAGCGCATGTTGAAAAAAATGAATTCTTCAACTTCATTAACTGAAATAAAGCATCAAGAGAATCAAAGGTTCCCATTCTAATACTGGAATAACATGTCTCAACGAAGATGGTAATATAACTTCTGGAAACGAGGAAATAGCAGAAATTCTCTCCTAAATTTTTCGAGGGTACTCGAGTCATAAAAACTATACTCCTAAATTTTTCAAGAGAAAAAGAGAGGATGAAATTATAGATATTCATATATACGAAGACAACCATTCCCCTTTGAATCTTCCCATTACACTTCTTGAATTACAGGATGCACTGATGAAGGCAACTGACTCTAGTCCTGGTTCTGATAATATTTCATATATGTTTTCAGATGTAGAAACTGGTACATAATCTCAGATAATTCAATTCATTACAAACTCAGGTACACATGAAACAATAAATGGCCAGGTACAACTTAGGTACTTGAAATGTAGGTACTTCGAATTGATAAAGCATTGATGATGTGAAATTTAGTTAGTAAAGACACGCCTAAAAAGCCATTGTATAGCGAAACAAGTTTTGCGTTTTTGTGAAACTGTTTAGTGAAAATCTCACAATAAACTGTTTTTTGAATACCTCCATATATTTTTCTACAAAAATTGAGAAAAAAAGAATGAATTACCTCCTCAGTATTCTGAATGATAAAATTTTTTTATCGCAACATTTCAGTAATCATACCGATAACAAACCCAATGTGCGAAATTTTGGAAAAGTCATCAATGCAAGACTCGCCTACTTTCTAGAACAGAATGATCTAATCATTCCAGAGAAGAGCGGATTCCGAAAAAACCGCTCCACATTAGATAACCTGATAAATTCAGAATCGAACATACATGAATCATTTGCAAAAAAGCAAAAATCGTTGGCAATCGTTTTTGATATCGAGCGAGCCTTTGATAGAGTCTGGAGAAAACTGATTATAAAACAACTATATTCATGGGGCGTTCAAGGTAACCTCCTTGTATTCATAAGTACAGTCATCAGGATATTCCTAGGAGCACTGTGTATCAGTCCACTGAAGAGCATAATATATCTAGAAGCCAACAAAACCCCTCTAGAACTGAGAGGAAACTGTCTTAAATATGCTGCTAGAGTGTCAGCAAACCTGAAGAACTCGACTTACAGGCGAACATTTCTCGGTCAAATCAACCCCATATATGAGCAAAAGATACAATTATCTACTCCTTGTCACATCAGAATCCACAAAATGTCTGTTACCCCCATGTTTGATGCAACTTATTCTATACAACCAATCTATCCACCTCCATGGACAATTAAAATTTCTTAGTGCAACATCGAACTCTCGAGTTTTCAAACAATTAAACTTCAAGTAAGGTCATCCAAGCGGACTTTAGAAATATTGCCCTCAAGTACCTATGCTAAGTTCAATCACATATACACAGGTGCATCGAAAACAGTGGACGGCGTAGGAGCTGCTATTAGTCATCAATGTATAGTCAATGCTTCAACTTACATTCTACATGTAACATATACATAATATACTGTAGAGGTATTCGCAATTGCACAGGCTTTGGTTCATGCTGAGCATGTGATAGGCAATACTCTACAAGAACTGCATCACATCGGTCGGTGAAAATAGTCATGGGTTCTTCCTCATATTGGTATTCTTTTTCTCTGACAACCCCGAAGCGATAAATATATCTAAAATATATCATGGAGTTCGATTAGAATGAAAATATCGCAGGTTTGGACAGAAAGAGGTGGCAAACGCTAACTGCGAACAAATTATTCAAAAAAACCCAAATTGACCAAACAGAACTATAATAACTTATGCAGGAGAGATCAAATCACCACCAGGATTGGTCACACTAGAAGGTCACATGAACAATTGTTCAAGAAGCAAACTTCCAAATCATGTAACCTTTGCAATACACTGCTAACAGTGGAACACATCGTATGTCTTTGCCCCTTACTACCATGAAGAACGAAAGCTACTGAACATCAGTGAGAACATAAAGTTTACTTTTAATAACAATAATGAGAAAACTACAATTTATTTAAAAAATCAATCAAATAAAGATTTCATATATTTATATCCATGACATTGTAATGTACCCTGATAATAACCCTCTGTGGTTGATGCGATCTTGCTCAAATTGAAAAAAAAAAGATTCAATATCTTGCTGTATAAAACAGCAAGAAACGAAAAGGTCAGCAAACAGAGCAGTGTGAATGAGGCGGAGCCGATTGCGATTGAGAGGGTGATGGATATGTGGATTATGGAAAAGAGCGTGATGATAATTAGTGACTCCACGGTGGCTGTAGAAAGTATAAAATGGAGAAGAACGAAGAATATGAGGATAATTATGATACAGAGAAAGATTGAGAATAGGAGAGAAAGGGTAGCACGGAGCCATATTGTCTGGCGGAAAGGGCACTCGACGAACAACCTGGGCAACCGGAAGGCGCACGAGGAGGTGACCAAAGGTCCTAATCGAAAGAACGTGTCATGGGAGGTGAGAAAGATAGGTAGTAAAAGTGAAGAGCGAAAGAGAATAAAGAAATGTATCAAGTTTTGTAAAACAGTCGGGCATGATTCGTTGGATCTGTCGAGGAAAGCGGTGCAATTGTTGACGGTGCCGTGTCCCGTGAATCAGAGAGCGCAGATCACGTGATTGGGAGATGTATGGACGGAGATAGATCTAGATGGCGCGAATGGAAGGAGCGGACGGAAAGGTAAAATGGGAGATGATACTAAGGGGAGAGAATGGAAGATGGGAAGACTGGATACGATTCGTGAATGAATGGGCAGAGAATGTGGTGAGTAATGAATGAGAAAGAGAAAGAGGTCAGCCGCTGCTTACAGTTGACCGGAGCATATAGGAATCTGAGATCGTGGTCATGCTACCAAGATCTGGGAAGTTGGGCGATGGGAAAGTGAATAGAATCAGAAAGGAGATAGGTTTTTCTACTGGATATAATGTTGGGGTTGAGAAGGGGTGAAAGACATATAAAAAAATATAGGAGCAATATGGAAGGATACTGTTTTCAGTTAGTTGCTCAGGTAGTTACATAGTTACTTTTTGATTTAAGGAATTTTATTTTTGATAATAGGATAATGTTTTCAGTTAGTTAGTTAGGTAGTTACATAGTAATTTCTTGATTCATTTGATTTCAGGAACTTTATTTATGAAAGTAGTTTTTTATTTTTTCTCTGTTAGAAGTATAGGATGGTTAGACTTAGAATTTAGTTGAAAATGTATCACTGGAAAAATGTAATTTATGTTATTTTTTAGGAAATAAAACAAAAGGTTTTCTTCCCCGTTGGCTCGTCCTCTCGGGTTGTCGACGTCATGCTTCGATAGCGCTGGAGGGGGGTGAGTTAGGAGAAGTAGGGGTTCCCTTGACAGTGGTAGCGCTAGATAGAGGAAAGATGCTCAGGTGAAAGGCTTTCGGCCACGGCAATGAGAGCGACTGCACTTCTCATGTATAAAACAGTGAAGTGTTTTTGATGTGAGTTGAAATTTATTTATTTATACCTACTGATTTTGTATAAATGGAAGCACTAATATTGTATAATTTTTCAATTGGCAAATTTAGGATAGAGAAACACGTTTCCGAATTCGTAGTTGAATTTAGAAAGATATGATTGGTGGCTGTTCAGGGTCTTATCAGTATTGGCTGAAAGTTGAGTAGCATGTGATGATTTCCGTTTCTCAAATGGATCGTACATGTATCGAAAGAATTCAAAATCTCATAAATTCAGTAGATGACTTCGACAGACGTTTGCAGTTTTGTGAGTTATTCAGTGAATGGTTGATATATATGGGAATTTGTTATGAAACTTTTTCCCGAAAAGGACTGTTGCTCAGCGTTGTTGCCCGAATTGGTCTAATAAAATTCCATACTTGGTCCGCGGTTACATACAGCATCCTTTGGAAATCAACAGATGAGCTGGAATTCGTGACGACTCTCATGTAACATACATAAAATAATAGTAAAATATCAAGAATGATGTATTTCCTCAAGTCAATATTTGAATAATACATTTTCTTGTAAATGATTCGGTCAAACCGGAGAAGTGGCCCTTGAGGTTACTTTCAACTTTTGGTGAACATAAAATCAACTCAGCATCTCTAGAATGACAGTTATTGCTCAATATCGGAATTCAAAACTGAAATTCTGCAGCACATCTGAAACATTCTTGGAAAAAACATTTATTACGTATCATGGTCTGGAGGCAGAAAGATATTTAGATATTTCTTTGTACACTTGTTGAATAAAATAGTTAGTAGGTATCAAGTGCTCTGGAGGAAGTAGAAAAACACTCACCTTACATAACCTGGGAATTATGAGATATCCATATAAGGCAAAATTTTTCCAGAATCCAGTAAAATCTGTCATCGCTTTTCCCATTCGAAAAAAATGATTATTTCCATCACTTATTGAATCAACTTTCAAACCGAAAGCACAAGTAGCTATAACGTCATTTGCAAAACGAGAAAATAAACTGATTGCTTCAATCTTCTCAGATTGTTTCTCCAGTAAACATTTCACGAAATGTTCAGCAGTTTCTGATATGAGATGGAACATCATTTTCATCTTGGAACTGGTGAATGATGGGCTCAGAATCGGTCTCATTTCTCTCCATTTTTCACCTACAACAGAATTCTAAATTATGAATGAACTGACCCGTTACTTGATAAAAATTAATAACACTATTCATGAAAACAAATAAAAAGATTTTGAGAGATTCGTTCAATTATTATCATGTAGATAGGGAATTACAACAAACTGCTACTTCACAACGTACCAACATCAATAATGTTTTAGTTTTGATAGAGAATTTTTAAATGAAACGTCCTATCCTTGCCATATAGCACCTCCTTCATTCATTCAAGAACTCAGGTCTGAGTGATCAAAAAATACTTCGATCAGAAGAATTATCTAGAAGAAGAAATGCGCGTAACGCTTCTCCGTTATTTTCTACGCTCGCATAGGAGAATAGAGATGTTCCAAATTTCTACCAAGACGACTCAATTCTGTTGTGTTCAGTGGTGAATACGAGTAATCTCACTGCTAGTTGAACGTGCTGATCTCGGGACAATGTTGGACGTTGATGTTTTGGATTGAGACACTCGTCTTATTGCCCCTTCAGCACCAATCTAGATATAAATACAAGATGAAGCACTCAATTCATTCATAACATCACGACTTCATTTCACGTTGACAGTACGTAATGAGGTTCATTCGCTTATTCGATTCAGTCATAGCCATAGAAATCCTAAATTGAACGGGGTATATTTTTCAGGACAGAATAAGTTTTGGAAAAGAAAGAATTTGGCTCTCTATTTCTCCTTCTTCATAAAAAAAAAATGTGGGAAACTTCCAAAGGAAGGAAGAAAGCACTTGGTTTCCAAAATAACCCTTAACAAATATGTCTAGAAAATACATAGAAGTTACTTTCAATCACAAAATCAAAAAAAAGGCCATTCGAAACAACTACTGTCATATAAACATTTCTACTTTTTCCTTTTCAGTTTGTATACTAAAACATCAATTATGGAATTGAATTCGCCAGGGATTTTATTTATCACAATGAGGTCAAGATGTTTATCACCTGCCTTCAGATATAAGACCGGCAAATTTGATCAACAATATGTTTAGAATAAGAGTGAAATCATTTCTGGCTGATAGACCCTATTATAATCTGCAAGTTGCAAGAGTTCTATAATGATAAATCTACGTGACATGTTTGTCATACAAGTGCTTGGAGACATCTCAAAAAAAGCGGTTTGAAATGTTACAAAACACACATATCTCGAAAATTGCATCCAGGTAATCCCGAAAGGCGATTAGAATTTTGTAATTGGCTAATAAGAAGACGTAATTTTTCTGTTTTCCTGGAAAATGTAATTTGGAGAGATGAAAGCACTTTTAGGAATTGTGGTATATTCAACCGAAATAACGAACACGTATGGAGCATAAACAACGCCAGGCAGTTCCAAGAAATTCAACCTCAAGTGCGATTTAGTATTAAAGTGTGGGCAGGAATTCACAAAGATAGAATTTTGAGTCCTCATTTATTTGACGGAATTCTAAATGGAGAAACCTATCACCAGTTTTTATTGTCGATTTTCTAAAACTATTTGGACTATTCAACATGATGGTGCTCCACCGCATACTACCAATAGACTATCTAATTATCTGACTGGTGATAAATGGATAGGGAATAATTGGCCGATGAGGTGGCCAGCAAGGTGTCAAGACCTAAGTGTAATGAATACATTCGTATGAGGTACACTGAAAAATAGAGTTTATGGTCAGAGTGAATATCAAAATATTGAGGACCTTCAACACAGCATTGTTAGAGGGTTCGGCATGTCTTATGCGAGTGTCCGGAGTTATCGTCAAAGAAAGAGTGTGTATTTGGCGAGTCTTGGCCTACACCTGCCGATATTGAGGAGATGTTTCCTAGTGACCTGTCCACCTTCCTGAAAAAGACAGGATGGACAATGACCTAGGAGGAAAACTCTTTGGAAGGATGCACAATGGGTCAGATGTGTCCTAAGTGCTGATGGCCTACACTCACTTTCCCTACTCTACAGATACAGATACTGGCGATGAAGCTATGGTGTTAGCGAAACGCGTCTAGAAATGAAAAATGTTGGAGAAAATTGTTCAATCATTGTCATGGATAATCAGAGTATCATTGTTGATATTTGAAAATGAGTTGAGAGTCACGCCCTCTATTGGCAGCATTAAGCGCCAGTACCTACCTACTACATTATGCTCATTAGCATTATTTACATGGAAGTATATAATGCATGACTGTCCTTAATTTTCTTGATTATATTCAAACCCATGCAACTTGAGGCAACAATAATTTTATCTACGTATCATAACTAATCCGAATCTAATAATACCTATACAAACATAAACAGAGAACAAGGTCGAAATATGCATGTCTGCCTGGCAATCAAGAAATTTATTTATAGATTTTGTTAGTAAACATGATTATGACCGCACGAGTTAATTGCAATGATATTCAACTGTCAGCAGATAGTGGTTTTGAAAAAATAAAACTTTTCATGAACAATGAAATTGGGTGGAACGGATGTAGTTTTTTGAGTATTCTCAACAATGGCTCTTCCAAAGTTACCGTCTTTGAGCAAATCCTTGTAGTGAGAATTTTATGACACAAATGATATCGTCGAAATCTGTTTATGAAATAAATCATCTAGAAGAGAATTAGAAAATCATATTTACTTCCCGAATTGTTGTTGGGGAAGCAATGTACAGCAGTGAACTGCTTCGGAACGGTGTCTGTGCAAAGTTACCAATGATGTTGACTTGACGAGTATTGGTCCAGTAATCTTAGTCAAAATTGGGTAAGCATCTCGTAATTTGAGATATCTAGCTATCTAGCTATAGAGACTTGTATTTTGACCTTAAAGTTGTGTCAGAACCTGCATATGATAGGGTGTACGCCACTAATAAAATCTGCGGTCAAAGGTAACCAAAATCGATTTTTTGCACATTTTTTGCAAATTTTTCATTTTCTATTCATTTAAATAGTTATTATTATAAATTTCATTAGAATTGAAATATAATATGAGTATTTCTCTTAACAATTCTATGACTATACGGGCAGGTAAGTGTTATTGAATAAATTGATACTCAATTAAAAATAGATACATGGCTAATATAATTATTAGATATAATGTAATAGTTGGTGAGAAATGAAAATTGATAATAATTATCAACTATTTTTCCATGGTTGTTGAACTTTATATATAATATTTTTTTTGGCCGGGACTATCGGTTAGCCTTGGATGATGCTCTCAACCCGTGCTCTCCGCCTTCTATTTTGAAAACAATTTTTCGATGTATACAAAAATTTTTGAAACAAAAGTTGGGGGGGATTCAATTCTCTACAATATTGTAGATGAAAACAAATAGCAAAATACCTATGGGAATCAAGATATTTGCAAAACATATGTAAGAAATTGATTATTGTTAACTTTGACCTTTGACGCATACACCCTTGAATATGTTAGTTTTCAGACAACTTCTAGGATATCAAAATACAAGTTTATACTGGTGAATAGCTGAGTAGCTCAAATTTCGAGATGAATCAACTAAGGTGCTATATTGAGTTGATGAAATGAGTAGCAATTATTTTTTGCGTACTTCAGACATATACCCTTCACGATGAAAGGAATGGAATTGAAGGTTCTCAACCAACAGAACACTTCCTGTGAAAATAACTAAAGAATTGAGTCCAACTTTTCAACCTTCTTTTGTTGTTCCAGAATATTTGGATCCCAAATAAAAGGATATTTTTTTTGTATAGGGCGGAAGAAAGATATTTGAAGAATATTCCAAAAATCTGATCGCGCTTGTTGAAGCCTTGAAAGTTGCAACATTCTCGTATTGTCAATTCATCAGAAAATACTGATAGTCTACTTCACGAGTATCTAACGTATCGCAAAATTTAAGTTCGCCTGCGAAAATCATAATTGATATGTTATTTGATTCGTTATTGGTTTCAGAGTGATTCAAGACTGAAGCCAAGTTGCACAAAAAATAATTCATAAGTTACGAACGATTTAGTTGAGCGATAAAAATGGTGTTAGTTTTTTGGGAATGTCACAAAAACTATATCATATATTAAAAATTTGAAAAAAAAATAGCAGAGCAGATAATTTCCCAAGAATGTAGCACTAATATTAATAGTGTTATATGAGTGGTGAGAATTCGGGTGAAAAATAAGTGATTCAACTCGAGCAGAGAACGCCCGAAATATATGGAATTGATATTATGAAGATGATTTTGAAAGGAAAATGTTTCTAAAATATCATTATGAAATTTGTTGAATAACTATTTATTCATTCTAATGAATATCAGATATTTAGGGTATATATTTCAAAACATCGTTATTCGTAGTCTCGTAGTCTTTTCTGTATTTTGTACAAAATATTTTTTTAAATTTCCATTTGTGTTTTCAATGAACAATTCGTTATGAAAAAATGAATTTTTACACCCTATTCTTCTTTATTGAGAAAACAATTGAAAATAACCATGTATTATCTTGTAGGAGAAAATAATGAAATGAAATGGACTGTATATAAAAAATAGAAATGATACGTATACGTTGTTATTGTCATTATAAATTTCTCTATTGAGGAAATAAGGTGAGAAAATGAATTTGTTCATGAGAAAATTGAAAGAAAAATTGAAAGAAAATTGGAGAATACATAAGAGCAGTAGTAATAATATCATTTTGGCAAAAATGGTCCCCGAAGAATAATATTAAGTAGAAGAAATAAATAGGTAATCAATAAATGCATTTTTATAAAATAAAAATATTTTTCAGAAAACTGTTTTTTTCTTCAATATCATTTCCAAAAAAACATTACAATTTTCATCAACAATTTTTTTAAGAATTCGAATGAGAAATAAAAAATATTGATGTTGTTTTTATGGAACGATCAGCATTTTTTCAAATGGAAAATTATCACGAACTAAATGACACCTTGATTATGATTATCAACTACTATATCTACTAGACTATATCTAACAGACTATATCTAACATTTTGACACTGACAGCTGATAGAACTCATGCTATAGACCTATTCGGCTCGAATTCGCCACATTTATGTCACAGAAAACTGATTGTATTCGCATGTTTACTGTCATCTTACTTGAAAATTCACTACAGATCTTCATCAAGATGTTCAATTATATATAAAAGGAAAATGAATTTTGAAACAAAATCTCATTGATCTCTCACATCTACCTGCTCTGTGAATGCTTGCTGAACAACTATTTCTCAGGCTAGTAGCCACGCTAGGTATTGAATTATATCCGACAGACATTCATGTGAGAGGTAAGTGTTTTCCGTTTACAGACCAGTTTTGAGGTATCACCCAAACAGCGAAGTTCCTGGAGCTCGATTGATTTCGAGCATCTAAGTTCGGTTCGTGAAGTCAAACAAAGCCGACTCAAAATGATACAGCTTGACATGTATGACAAAAATTAGAATAACGTCAAATTTTCAGGAGAACTATTTGAAACCAAGTCAAACTTCGCAAGCAATTAAAGTAGTATTTGAGTCACAGAAACCATGTTGAACGACAATATGGTATTCTGACCTACTTTATCTCACGCATTAATTAGATTATTCTTCTGAGCAAAAAACATTCCATGATTTGAAATCTACTGTCACATGTACTTATGAATATATACTTCACAATACTATAGCTTTTCGACAACAGTCCATTTGTATTTTAAATATTGTGAAAAATTATATATGTACATATCGAAATGAAATGTACCTACTACTAGATATCTGAAACATACCTGAAAGTGCAAATAGATTCTTGCCCCATAGAGGATCAGCTTCTTCCGGAATGTAAACTCTGTGATCAGGAAAATGGTCAAAATCTTTGATAGCAATTTGCTTGATCAATTGTGGATCTTTCAGGATCAAAGTTGGTGTCAGAAATTGATACAGTCCTGAGTACCTG
Source organism: Leptinotarsa lineolata (assembly GCA_015342045.1). Classification (NCBI taxonomy): domain Eukaryota; kingdom Metazoa; phylum Arthropoda; class Insecta; order Coleoptera; family Chrysomelidae; genus Leptinotarsa; species Leptinotarsa lineolata. Next base: position 3,475 of record WOGR01001881.1, on the reverse strand, counting down.
TGTTAATAATAGGAAAATTACTGAAATGAATTCATTTCTGTTCCTTACTTTTTTTGGAAAGCTTATTCATACACCTATTAATAAAAAAACAGTGAAATGAAAAACTAGTTTGACCATAGTACCAAAATTCGAAAAAAAAAACAGAAAAGATATTTATATAAAAAACATATAGAATAGCTGTTTGGACATTATTTTGTTTTAATAAATAATTGTTTCTACTGATGATACAAAACGATTCATTTAAGAATATAACTGATTTTTGTTAGATTTGTCATTTTGTTAACCATATGGAAGTTTTTCAGCAAAATTTGACTTCATTCTTGCTAAATTTAAATTAATCGAAAAATTCCATAACTATCAAATTTGAGAGGAAAAATTGACAAATCGTTCAACTGCATAGACGTGCCGCAAATCATCTCAAATATAAAATTCACTGAATTTCAATAAACAATGTTAGAGGCAGTTAGTTGCAAAGGCAAGCTTCGACATCGACCATCGACGAGATTTGTCCTCTGTCGTCGTTTACTGTCATTTATTTATTAAAAATTGATAGACATTGAAAATTTCGTTTGGATATTCATTCTACATTTTAGTATCCAAAACTATAATACGAGACAAATGAATGATTTTATTCTAAACAGGATGAAGTCAAATTTCGCTGTGGTTTTCAACAAGACTGATATTGAAAATTGGGCCAATAATGAAACTTCCATTGAATAGTAATTTGATAATACACAAAATCAGATGAATTTCATCAGTTTGGACTTCCATTGTCTAATATTATGTAAAATGATTTGAAATCCCTGAAATAAACAATACAATTAAAAATTTAAAGAATAGCTGAAAATGGCAAATATATTAAGCAAAAAACCTGAAAGGAATTCATAGTGAAATAAAATACCAGTTAAAAAAAATTGAATAAATAAAATTTATTTATTCGATTTTTCTATTCAATTCTTTTTTTACACTTGTATTTTATTCCACTGTGAATTCTTTTTAGGGTTTTTGCTTAATATATTTGCCATTTTTAGCTATTCTTTTAATTTTCAATTGAATTGTTTATTTCAGGAATTTCAAATCATTTTTTATGATATTAGACAATGGAAGTCAGAACTGATGAAATTCACCAAAAAATATTGTTATTCACCTGCAAACAAACACTAAATTAGATACTGAACATTCAGGAAAAAAGTATTCATTATAATACAAACTATTGTCACAGTAAAATAAAATAACCAGTAAGTCCACTCTCACTACTTTCATTCATAAATTCACAAAGTTCTCGGTGACTTCGTGTTGAAGTGCGGAGCCGATTTCGTTGTTTCATCATAGGAGTGCACTCATATGAAAACGAAATTTAAGGATATTATAGAATATTTTGTGGCAAGTTACTAATTCTGTACGGCGATTTTATTGGCTCTTCAAGAGCCCAACCCTTGGAACATGTGGTCCACACATATGTTGATATCACCATCCAGCCAGCTCGAGCAAAAAATACAGCCTTTGACCATTTAGAAAAATGTTCACCGCAATTCCAAATGTGTATTTTTTTGTTTCATTTTCTTTCTCTCTTTTCTCAATCATTTTTTTCTATAGTATTGATACATATAATATGAAGTGTTGCAAATGAGTACTCATGTAAAATAACAAAAAAGAGATGTTACACAAATTTTTTATCGATTTTTCCAAACCACAAGAGTTTCAGTAAATAAGCTTTAGGAAAATCATTACAAGAATATTTGAATTTCATTGTCTTGCTAATATTAGTAAACGAGGTGACAATATTATTTTCGTAATTAATTTTATGGAAACAGCGCTTCTAATGAAGATATATAATGAACAAAATTTTCATGCGGCATATTTAAAAAACCCAAGGTATCAAAATTACTATTTTCATAAGCTCTTGAAAAACAATATGAAGAAGAATCACTGAGGTTGATATGAGTATTAAAATAGGACTTACAAATATTGTGAATTTGTGAGAATTTTTTTTATTAGGTATCCGCAAAATTGCTAACAAAATTTTTCCTCAATAAATTATTTTTTTGATAATCTTCATCTATGAGAGGGAGATATGTATCGATGGCTGTCTCCAATGACAGTTCAAAAGAGGCATGAGAAATGAGGAAAAATTGTCTTTCAATAGATTTACTGCTATTAACAAAATACTGCTTTATTAGTCATTTGCATAATTTCGAGAACCAAACTTTGATAGTCTTACACAAAACAATTTTCAAATGTCCTTTTGAACTGAATTGGCGTTGTATTTATGCAATTGCCATTTTGCTGTCTGACTGAGCCACAGAAGTTTTCCAGTTCCAGTTTTCCAAATTTTACTTTGTTCGTAAATTTTTTTGATTTTCTTTATTCACAACTTTGATATTGTCAAATATATTCTGAGTTTGTGCATACAGTAGGCTGTCGAAACGGTTGCACTGAATAACTGTGATGCAAATTTGAATTTATTTTATAGAAGTTAGTGGAAAAGACATGAGAATCTGTTAGTTTTGGTGCCCCATAATATAAAATTATATTTCATTAGCATCACATCATTTTCAAAATGACTGTCATATAAACGATAACTGCTATTGTACAGTGTTTCTAATTTATTGAGCATATCAGGTCTGCAGCATGCTTCCAGCCATATTTTTGACTTAGAATAAAAATCATTCAGCTTGAACAACTCATTAGGTACTTACTTACCTTTCGGGATCTTTAGGGAATCTATGGAATTTCTCACTACAATTATAGGCCTTATTTTTGCAATCATTGAAGCAGCAAAGATTTCCTGACTTCTTTTTCAATATTTATTTTACATCTCCCATTTTCTAATCACTTAATAATGAAACAAACAACAATAACCAACTACAAAAACTAAAAACAATAATAACGACAGCGAATACACTAAACACAATATCAGTTTCCGACCGTTTATTATAAATAATCGGATGCCTGTGGTTCCTTCAAATCCTTCGATACTACAGCACTGAACGCGTTGGATGAGAATTTCATCCTAAGGACGGTCAAAGGTCCACAGCAACCCGGGCGGATCACGTGGGAAGAGAGCCTACTAGTTGTATTCTAGTTTTTGTTCACATATAATGTAAACTTTCACGGCGGACGATCACTGTGACAAAGCTATTCCACGGTTTTGTTGACCATAGTAAGGATGTCTCGAACCCTCAAGTTTGGTCTACAACTGGGGTTGACAACATCGAAGGCAATGGGAACAGTCAACGAATTCAAAAATAGCTTAATACATCTTGATACAAAAATGTGGGAATCTTCCAAAGAAAGGAAGGAAGCAATCATTTTTTTGAAAAAATGAAATACCACTGAACATAGATGTGTAGATCATTCAAAGAAGTAACTTACAGTCACAAAATAGAAGAAAAAGGCCTTCTGAAACAGCTACTTCCATATAGACATTGAATTACACGAAAGAAAAAATTCTTTCGAAACAAATACTTCTATA